>JAPQNM010000248.1:10000-57500 GCA_029783475.1 Metacarcinus magister
GCAGGCTCATCACTGTCTGCAGGATCCTCCAGTCCCTTATGAGGTAACCCAAACCACCGTACAGCATCATCATAACAGCCCAGGTGTTGTACCCGCCAAAACCATAGAATGTTCTCATTTTGGGAGCTAACACTTCCATCGCTGGAAGACAGGGAAGAGAAAGAGAGAGAAAGAGAGAGAGAGAGAGAGATAGAGAGAGAGAGAGAGAGAGAGAGAGAGAGAGAGAGAGAGAGAGAGAGAGAGAGAGAGAGAGAGAGAGAGAGAGAGAGAGAGAGAGAGAGAGAGAGAGAGAGAGAGAGAAAAAAAAATGTAAAAAGATAGGAGGGAGGGATAAACGAAAATAAGTGGAGGTTGATGAAACACTATTCAGTCGTGGTGAAGAAGCTTGCGCATTCAAATGAACAGTGGAGTTAAACTATACAAATGCAGTTATACAAGAGAGGCCCGCTGTGAAGAATCAGACTAAAGGTGTTGACGCGGTAATCCATATGGCATGGTATCTGGGATGTAGGCGGTGCAGCAGACTGAGTGAGTCCCCATGTCCTCTCTTCCCGGTTCCCTTAGTGTCTCATTTACACAAGAGAGTAGCTGCAGCCTGCCCTCTAAATACAACTTCTTCTACTACTTACATAACATTACTACACCTTACACTGTTACACTCTCTTCATATCAAAATTTAAAAAATGGCTTCTAATCACCCAGCCTCGGAGTCCCCGTATGGGGAGGGGACCACAAATGTCCCCAGGTCGGACTGCCACTCTGCTGTCGACCTTGGGTGTCTTGACACTTCCTCTAATAATTTTATTCTCTATTTCTGCAACATTCGTGGCGTTAGATCTAATTTCCAATCTGTGGAACACCATTTTTCCTCCACTAAACCTCATTTTCTCTTCGTAACTGAAACACAGTTGTCTGTGACTACTGACAGCAGCCACATCTTTGCTCCCTCCTACCTTCTCTATCCTCATTTTCAATCCAAACCTGGCTGTTGCACATATGTACGTAACGACATTACTTGCTCTCGTGCCCACAATCTTGAATCTTCAGAATTTTCTACCATCTGGCTAAGACTTCAATGTCACTCTCTAACTAAATTCATCTGTGCTATATATCTCTCACCTAATTCCTCTGACTATGTAAAATTCTTTGACTATTTGACTTCCAAAGTGGAGTATATCCTATCTCACTTTCCTTATACTGAGATCTCCATTTTAGGGGATTTCAATGTTCACCACCAACTTTGGCTTTCATCTTCTTTCACTGACCAACCTGGTGAACAAACCTTCAACTTTGCTATCCTTCATGACCTAGAGCAGCTAGTGCAGTTCCCTACCTGTATCCCTGACCGCCTTGGAGACACGCCAGACATTCTTGATTTTTTCCTAACTTCCAACCTTTCAGCTTACTCTGTTAAATTTTTCTCTCCGTTGGGCTCCTCCGATCACAATCTTATTTCCGTCACTTGTTCTATCACTCCAGTGCAGCCTCAGGACCCGCCTAAGCGGAGGTGCTTCTGGCATTTCAACTCTGCTAAGTGGGAGGACCTAAGGCAGTACTATTCTGATTTTCCTTGGGATGATTATTGCTTTCATGTCAGAGATCCATCTCTTTGTGCCGAGTGCATAACATAGGTGATTATCTCTGGCATGGAGCTATACATTCCTCATACTTTCTCTAATACTAAAGCTAAAAAGCCCTGGTTTAACTCTGCTTGTTCTCGTGCTCTCAAAGATAGAGAGGCGGCTCACAAACGGTACTGTAGCCATCCATCTGCTGAAACTCATTTCCTATATATTTCTGCCCGTAATCATGCCAAATCTATTTTCCAACTTTCTAAAAACTCTTTCATCAATCGAAAATGTAAAAATCTTTCCAATTCTAACTCTTTTCGTGATTTCTGGCATCTAGCCAATAATATCTCTAATAATTTTACTTCTTCATCTTTCCCTCCTTTACTTCAACCAGATGGCTCCACCACTGTCTCTTCTTTCTCTAAAGCTGAACTATTAGCTCAAACCTTTGCTACCAACTCTACTTTGGATGATACTGGGCATATTCCTCCTACTCCTCCACCCTGTGACTACTTCATCCCTAAAATTAGAATTCTTCATTATGACGTTGTCCATACCTTTTCTGGTCTTGATTCTTGGAAGGCTTTCGGTCCGGATGGAGTCCCTCCTGTTGTTCTCAAAAACTGTGCTTCCGAACTCGCTCACTGCCTGGTCAAACTCTTTCGTCTGTGTCTCTCTACTTCTACCTATCCTTCTTGCTGGAAGTTTGCTCACATTCAATCTGTCTCTAAACAGGGTGACCTCTCCAATCCTTCTAACTACCGCTCTGTAGTTTTGATTTCCTACCTTTCTAAAGCCTTTGAGTCTGTCCTTAACAAGAAGATAATGAGGCATCTATCAGCTCACATTTTTCTCTCTGATTGCCAGTATGATTTCCGTAAAGGGCGATCTATTGGTGATCTTCTTGCTTTCCTAACTGAATCTTGGTCATCCTCTTTTAAGGACTTTGGTGAAACCTTTGCTGTTGGTCTTGACATATCGAAAGCCTTCGATAGAGTCTGGCATAAATCTTTAATTTCTAAACTACCCTCCTACGGATTTTATCCTTCTCTCTGTACCTTCATCTCCAGTTTCCTTTCCGACCGTTCTATTGCTGCTGTAGTGGACGGTCACTGTTCTCCTAACACTATCAACATTGGTGTTCATCAGGGCTCTGTCCTATCGCCCACTCTCTTTTTATTTTTCATCAATGATCTCCTAAATCAGACTGAATGCCCTATCCACTCATATGCTGATGACACCACCATGCATTTTTCAACGTCGTACAACAGACGCCCAACCCAACAAGAATTAAATGATTCAAGGCGAGATGCTATAGGACACCTAACTTCTGATCTTTCACTAGTTTCTGTTTGGGGCAGAGCAAACCTGGTTCTGTTCAATGCCTCAAAACTCAATTTCTACAAATATCTACTCGACATAACCTTCCAGATAAATATCCCCTCTTCTTTAATGACACTCAACTTCCCCTCTCCTCCACATTAAACACACTCGGACTATCCTTTACTAAAAATCTAAACTGGCAATTTCATATTTCTACTCTTGCTAAATCAGCTTCCAAGAAGTTAGGTGTCCTATGGCGTCTGGTTCCATTTTCCTCTCCCTCTCAGCTGCTTGCTCAGTATAGGGGCCTTATCCGCCCATGTATGGAGTATGGCTCTCATGTCTGGGTGGGTTCAACTCACTCAGCTCTATTAAACAGGGTGGAGTCTAAAGTTTTGCATTTCATCAACTCTCCTCCTCTAACTGATTGTCTTGATTCTTAAAGTCACCGACGCAATGTTGCATCTTTATCTATCTTCTACCGCTATTTTCATGCTGACTGCTCTTCTGAACTTGCTAACTGCATGACTCCACCCCTCCCGCGGCCTCGCTGCACAAGACTTTCTACTTCTTCTCATCCCTATTCTGTCCATCTTCCTAATGCAAGAGTTAACCTGTATCTTCACTCTTTCATCCCTTACACTGGTAAACTCTCTTCCTGTGTCTGTTTTTCCACCTGCCTATGACATAAACTTTTTCAAAAGATGAGTGTCAAGACACCTTTAATGTTAACTGAAACTCCACCAGTGCCCTTCTAATGTAAAAAAAATAAATAAATAAATAAATAAATCATTGGATTTACAGATGGAATTATTTGAAAGCTAGGAACACATTCTTCCAAAGTAAGAAATGGACATAAAGAATTCGAACGCGAGGAATTAAATTCACATCATTCCTACAGACAAATGGAATACGGTGAAGAATATAAAAGTTAGATTGAAGTTAAGTGACCACAGAATAGTATAATTCAAAGTATCACTAGATTTTGTGGAGAGAAAGAGAAAAGTTACTAAGAATGAAAAAGCCAAATATCATAACAATCAAACGAAAACTCGATATAATTTATCATTATAATCCACAACATATAACAAGTATTCATAACTAGTGGACAAGATAAATACTTACGTATAAGCGTAGGTGAACTAAATATTGATCTCAATAAATTATTTATAGAATCATTGCCAGAAATACGCGGGAATGTACGCAAGGAAGAAAGCGAAATTTTTTCAATAAACTAATAAAACTTCATAAAACAACGCAGTAGAAAGGCAATAAATTTGGAAACATCTTGACTACAATTAAAAGAAAAGAAGTGAACATGGGTGAGAAACGTCATGCGCCGAGCAAATGAATAACGATGACAATGATAATGGTAATGACGACGATTACGACGATGACGATAACGACGATGATGACGATGATGATGCACGTTCAGATGGGTTAAGATTCCGCTATAAACAACTGTCCTCAAATCTCTAATATTACAGAGTAACCAAAGATAATCCTAGTTCCGTTTTCAGTTAATATCATATTAATATTCGACAGTTTTTACCTGTAGTTTTCAGTACTCACCGAGGACGTAGGAGGTGCAGCCGACCATCATTTGAAGGAAACCTAAGAGGAAGCGAACAACAAGGATGAAGGAGAGAAAGGGCAGCCAGGCAGACGTCACACCCACCACCACGAAACTGATGTAGCTGAATATCAGTATACGCTTCCTCCCGTACCTACAAAGTGGTGATACACGTGCATGAGATGATGCAGATCCATTGTAGTGAAAGAAAAATCAAAGTCATGTCTTGTGAGAGGATATTTATTACATAATAACAATTACTCATGAAAAACTCATCAAATCATCAGTCTGTACTTTACCAAATGAAGACTAAGTTCAGAGAGAGAAATAGAGAGAAATAGAAAGAGAGAAAGAAAAAAAAGAAAGGGAGGGAGAGAAAAAAAGGGAGAGAAAGAGTGAGAGAGTCACAACAAGTGCTACCATCTCCTACGTACCTGTCTGCCAGATAACCAGTGACAGGTGCTCCAAAGAAGGTACCAAACATGTACAAACTATGGAAAGAGATCTGGAGGTAGCCTCGACCACACGCCAAATTGTACTGTAGAAAGGGAGGAGAGAGTTACACACACACACACACACACACACACACACACACACACACACACACACACCCCACCCCACCCCACCCCACCCCACCCCACCCCACCCCACCCCACCCCACCCCACCCCACCACACCACCCACCCACCCACCCACCCACCCACCCACCTGCACGCACGCACGCACGCACGTACACACACACACACACACACACACACACACACACACACACACACACACGCACGCACGCACGCACGTACGCATGCACACACACACACACACACACACACACACACACACACACACACACACACACACACACACCACACCCCACCCCACCCCACCCCACCCCACCCCACCCCACCCCACCCAACCCACCCACCCACCCACCCACCCACCCACACGCACGCACGCACGTACACACACACACACACACACACACACACACACACGCACGCACGCACGCACGCACGCACGTACGCATGCACACACACACACACACACACACACACACACACACACACACACACACACACACACACACACATGCAAAATCAAGGGTTTACCTCGGATGTGAAAGTAGATGAGAAAGTCGAGTTATCAAAGTTAAAATCTACACACTCTTCAATCTTTCCTCCATCTGGTGTATCAGTCCAATACTCACACTTTCCTCTGTAAGAAGAGATAGTAAAAAGAGTAGAATTGGCTCCATTGATTATATCCATTTATGCACAATTATACAAATCATTGCTTTAAGGTACAGTAAGTGTATTCAACACCGGATATAATTATATAGTTAAGTGTTCCCTTCACATTTATTACTCTGAGTAAGAAAGAAATGTTTCACAGGTCATGTGCTCAGCATTGCATGACACGTGGGTGTTTGCAAAATCACCGAAACTAATTTATTGGCTTCCGTCTGTTTCTTTTTAACAATCAGTGAATAATGTTTAATTGTCAGGGCCGAGGTGACTACCAATTGATATTATGATTCTAGAGAGTTGTGGGAAAGAAAAGTCATGAAGTATGATACCCTAAATATATTTACAAACAAAATAATAGCAATCAGTAGGCTAACACCCAAAAACAAATCACCAACGACGATCTGCTCGTATTAACAAACATTAGTTACCAGAGCAGGAGTATGGCATCCAATAACTCCCTAAACAGCCGCCTGGAGGATGAGATGCGCGGCAGCAACACTCACCAACGTAGTTAGCACCTCAGGCAGCAGGGAGTGTCGAATGGTGTAGGTACGGTCGAAGGGCACACTGGAAGGGGGGCCAAAGTCTTCAAAAGTACCTTCAGGAATGTTGAGAACCAGAAGCAGGTGGTGGAGGTGTTGTCAGGTTTGAGAGCTGAGGTGGTTTCCCTATGTCCGGTCCCGCGGCTTGGAGCTCATCTCGGCTAGACTACCCCCTACCACTGAACAAAGGGATGCGGTAGCGGCGGGGAGGCCGGCCAACAAGAAACTGGAGAGGTGAACCATCGCCGGTTGACTAGTGGTAGTTCACCACCAAGGAGGGAACGAGGCAGGTGCGTTTCCTCACACATACCCCAAAAAAGCATCTGCTGCAGAGCTGATGTTGAAGAACTGCAACTGACTAGGATACATAAACAAAACTTATAATAGGCTGGAGTGCAGGGAACAAATAAAGAAGAATTATTGCTGGCAGGGAAGGTCCGCTCCAATGTTGTCTGACCCGGCAACATGAATAACCCACAATTTATAGGTTGAAGACCATCACAGCACTCTGTCCATTTTACCTTTAAATTTCTCAAGGTATATTAGAGGCTTGTGGTCTACTTCAAGGATAAATTCCTTACCTCGAGAAGAAAAATCAAATCTATGAATGCCGAACACGATGGCCAGGCATTCCCTCTCTATAGTAGAGAATCGTCGCTCCTGATCAAGTAGTTTCCGGCTGGCGTAAGAAATGGGATGTGGACGATCATCATGGTACTGAAAGAATACAGCACTTAATCCATAGTTTGAAGCATCAGTACGTAGAACAAAGGTCTGGCTGGAGTTCGGAAGACGAAGAATAGGTCCCGAGTTCAAGTCTTGTTTTAGCAGCTTGAACCATGAGTGCAGATTTTCAGTTGTCATGCCGGGGGGGCTTCCGATAGATTATTATTTGTGGTTATTCGTGTTGTTTGTTATGATGTTATTTTTATTACCACCTCCCGGTCACGCTCTGGGTCTTATATTTGATGTTATTATGTGGGTCTTAGGTAATTTCTGCCACCACCTATTTTGAGGGAAATAGGAACCCTTTCGAAAGTTGGCCACTGGTTGTTGTTGTTGCAATTTTGGTAGCAATAAATCTTTGCTACAAGGAGTCACTCTGGTTACCACTGGGGAAGACATATGTCACTAATGAAATCACTTCTATTTTTGTATAATTATTATTTGCCAAAAGAGAAAGACTTAATTTTCATACCAGTGTGTAGTATTTTATTACAACTTTTTTCCACCATTTACCATATAGTGCAATTATTCATTTGTTAGACAAAAAAAGAAAAAGAGCAAAAAAAAAAAATTAATAGTAATGTTACACAAAACTTTGCTAACCTAACTGAGTAACACATTCAGGTTATTTGGTACAGAAGACCTCAATAAGAAGTAGTGGTCACTCCACACTTTAATTTCACTTCGATTAACACACAAAATGAATTCAAACACAACCTTTTCCTGGTCTTAACACTGTCTAAATTAATCTTCACTTTTCCAGATTCAAACTTGTTTCTAATCAAAACACATGATCAATAATATAATACTGTTCCTTATAACGTTATAAACTAATGGGAAACACGTCAAAAAGGGGACAGATGTGAGTGTAATTCACTGTACAGTCTGCTGCTGGTCTCTCGAGACAGCCGGCCGTCCCCCTATGGAAAGAGCTCAGAGCTCATACTGACCAATCTTTGGGTTAAACCGAGACCACTCACACACAACACACCGGGACAACAAGGTCACAACTCCTCGATTTACATCCCGTACCTACTCACTGCTAGGTGAACAGGGGCTACACGTGAAAGGAGACACACCCAAATAATCTCCGTCCGCCCAGGGGATCGAACCCTGGCCCCCTCAGTTGTGAGCTGAGTGCGCTAACCACTACGCTAGCGGACCGTGTGTGTGTGTGTGTGTGTGTGTGTGTGTGTGTGTGTGTGTGTGTGTGTGTGTGTGTGTGTGTGTGTGTGTGTGTATATGTGTGTATGTGTGAATGTATGTGGCACTGGTGTGGACCTATGGGGTAGGGGAGATGGACGCTTACTCAGTTAAACAATATACTTCCAACAAATGCAAAAGGGATAATACTTTAACAACATAACATAAATATTAACGTGAAAGGGATATATAGTACCAATGAATTATCACTGAAGGAGGAAGGGGCCATGCAGTCTGAGAGCTGAGATGCCGCCGCCATAATAAAGGGCTTTCAGTGACTTGACATATTCAGGAGGAAGACTATTGGAACTATTGAGAACACTATATGACGAAGGATTTAGCAAATATTATTATCAGTCAATAATCAGCCTTAAAAGGGATTTCAGTGACTTGACATATTCAGGAGGAAGACTATTGGAACTATTGAGAACACTATATGACGAAGGATTTAGCAAATATTAAGAGATATTGATGTAGCACTTCAACACAGACCTGTGGGTTAAGGGAGATGGACGCTTACTGAGAGACAATGGAGCCCGGGAGACACAAAGCGCGTCCCTGGGGTAGCCCGATAGGAATTTCCTTACATTTTATTACCTTAATTACTGATTGTTCAGGTTTAGTATTGTTGCTAGCTTATGCAGAATTAATTTTGGTGTAGAAAAAGTGTTACTAGGTCAGGTATTAAGTTTGATTTCAATTACTACATTAAAGAGATTTTGACTAATTGATAACTCTGGAGTTTTGGCGGAAATTTGTTTGGTAGGAATTTTCCATGAGTAGACACCTGCCGCCCGGTGAAATACTTCGAGAGGTACTTACGGGGATGTAGGCAGTGCTGCAGACTGAGTGATTCCCCATGTCCTCTCTTCCCGGTTCCTTTAGTGTCTCATTTACACAAGAGAGCAGCTGCAGCCTGCCCTCTAAAAACAACTTCTTCTACTACCTACATAAGATTACTACACCTTACATTTTTACACTCTCTTCAAATCAAAATTTAAAAATGGCTTCACCACACCTAGCCTCGGAGTCCCCATCTGGGGAGGGGACCACAAATGTCCCCAGGTCGGACTTACCTCTGCTGACGACCTTGGGTGTCTTGACACTTCCTCTAATACTTTTACTCTCGATTTCTGCAACATTCGTGGCCTTAGATCTAATTTCCAATCTGTGGAACGCCATCTCTCCTCCACTAAACCTCATCTTCTCTTCCTAACTGAAACACAGTTGTCTGTGACTACTGACAGCAGTCCCTTCTCTGTTCTCTCCTACATTCTCTATCCTCATTTTCAATCCAAAGTTGGCTGTTGCACATATGTACGTAATGACATTACTTGCTCTCGTGCCCACAATCTTGAATCTTTAGAATTTTCTACCATTTGGCTAAGACTTCAATGTCACTCTCTAACTAAATTCATATGTGCTTTATATCTCTCACCTAATTCCTCTGACTATGTAAAATTCTTTGACTAGTGGAGCACATCCTATCTCACTTTCCTTATACTGAGATCTCCATTTTAGAGGATTTCAATGTTCACCACCAACTTTGGCTTTCATCTTCTTTCACTGACCAACCTGGTAAACAAACCTTCAACTTTGCTATCCTTCATGACCTAGAGCAGCTAGTGCAGTTCCCTACCTGTATCCCTGACCACCTTGGAGACACGCCCAACATTCTTGATCTTTTCCTAACTTCCAACCCTTCAGATTACTCTGGTAAACTTTCCTCTCCGTTGGGCTCCTCCGATCACAATCTTATTTCCGTTACCTGTCCTATCACTCCAGTGCAGCCTCAAGACCTGCCTAAACAGAGGTGCTTCTGGCATTTCAACTCTGCTAAGTGGGAGGACCTGAGGCAGTACTATTCAGATTTTCCTTGGGATGATTATTGCTTCCATGTCAGTGATCCTTCTCTTTGTGCCGAGCGCATAACAGAGGTGATTATCTCTGGCATGGAGCTATACATTCCTCATACTTTCTCTAATACTAAAGCTAATAAGCTCTGGTTTAACACTGCTTGTTCTCGTGCTGTCAATGAGAGAGAGGCGGCTCACAAACGGTACCGTAGCCATTCATCTACTGAAAATTATGCCCTATATATTTCTGCCCGTAATCATGCCAAATCTATCATCCAACTTACTATAAACTCTTTCATCAATATAAAATGTCAAAGTCTTTCCAACTCTAATTCTTCTCGTGATTTCTGGCATCTAGCCAATAATATCTCTAACAATTTTACTTCTTCATCTTTCCCTCCTTTACTTCAACCAGATGGCCCCACAGCTGTCTCTTCTTTCTCTAAAGCTGAACTCTTCGCTCAAACCTTTGCTACCAACTCTACTTTGGATGATACTGGGCTTATTTCTCCTACTCCTCCACCCTGTGACTACTTTATCCCTAAAATTAAAATTCTTTATTATGACGTTTTCCATGCCCTATCTGGCCTTGATTCTCGGAAGGCTTACAGTCCGGATGGAGTCCCTCCTGTTGTTCTCAAAAGCTTTGCTTCCAAACTCGCTCACTGCCTGGTTAAACTCTTTCGTCTGTGCCTCTCTTCTTCAACCTATCCTTCTTGCTGGAAGTTTGCTTACATTCAACCTGTCCCTAAAAAAGTTGACCGCTCCAATCCTTCTAACTACCGCCCTATAGCTTTGATTTCCTGCTTTTCTAAAGCTTTTGAGACTGTCCATAACAAGAAGATAATGAGGCATCTATCAGCTCACAACCTTCTCTCTGATTGCCAGTATGATTTCCAGAAAGCCGGTCTACTTGTGATCTTCTTGCTTTCCTAACTGAATTTTGGTTATCCTCTTTTAGGGACTTCGGTGAAACCTTTGCCGTCGGCCTTGACATATCGAAAGCCTTCGATAGAGTCGGGCATAAATCTCTAATTTCTAAACTACCCTCCTACGGATTCTATCCCTCTCTCTGTACCTTCATCTCCAGTTTCCTTTCCGACCGGTCTATTGCTGTTGTAGTAGACGGTCATTGTTCTCCTAAAACTATCAACAGTGGTGTTCCTCAGGGTTCTGTCCTATCACCCATTCTCTTTCTATTATTCATCAATCATCTCCTAAATATGACTCAATGCCCTATCCACTCCTATGCTGATGGCACCACCTTGCATTTTTTTACGTCGTACATCAGACGCCCAACCCAACAAGAATTAAATGACTCAAAGCGAGATGCTATAGGACGCTTAACTTCTGATCTTTCACTAGTTTCTGATTGGAGCAGAGCAAACCTAGTTTTGTTTAAATCCTCAAAAACTCAATTTCTACAACTATCTACTTGACATAACCTTCCAGATAACTATCCCCTCTTCTTCAATGACACTCAACTTCCCCTCTTCTTCACATTAAACACGCTCGGTCTATCCTTTACTAAAAATCTAAACTGGCAATTTCATATCTCTACTCTTGCTAAATCAGCTTCCAAGAAGTTAGGTGTCCTATAGCGTCTGTGTCCATTTAACTCTCCCTCTCAGCTGCTGGCTCTGTACAGGGGCCTTATCCGCCCATGTATAGAGTATGGCTCTCATGTTTTGGGGGGCTCAACTCATACAGCATTGTTAAACAGGGTGGAGTCTAAAGCTTTTTGCCTAATCAACTCTCCTCCTCTAACTGACTGTCCTGATTTTTTAAGTCACCGCCGTAATGTTGTATCTTTATCAATCTTCTACCGCTATTTGCATGCTGACTGCTCTTCTGAACTTGCATGCCTCCCTCCCTCCCGCGACCTCACTGCACAAAACTTTCTACTTCTTCTCATCCCTATTCTGTCCATCTTCCTAATGCAAGAGTTAACCAGTATCTTCACTCTTTCATAACTTATACTGGTAAACTTTGGAACTCTCTTCCTTTGTCTGTTTTTCCACCTGCCTACTACTTAAACTCTTTCAAAAGAGGAGTGTCAAGACACCTCTCACAATAAATTGGATTTCCCCCCACCCCCCCCTGTCTATATTTCTTGTACTGTCCTCTGTACAAGGTCTGGCGACAAGCGGGACTTTTTTTTACTTATTTTTTTTTCCCTTACACAGTACCCTTCTAATGTAAAAAATTTTTTTTTTGTATTATTAGACTTATGAAAGGAAAACTAGTTCAGTTAATTACTTTAAGATATGAAGATTGATTTTAATTTGAATTGAATGTTAATCAAGCGAATATAAGAAAATATTTTTTTTTCATAGAAAACTGATTAAGGGAGAGGGGACTGTACAAGACTTTTAAATCTCAGGCATTACACAGTCCATTTGAGGGGGTCTCGTATCGGCTTCTTCAACAAGTCAGAGAGGGGGTCGGTATGCTCTGAGGCCTGAGGAATTAAAACTTTCTAAAAGGATATCAAACCTAGGAAACTCCAGAGTAACTTCGTGGTGGTCATGGAGGCGATGGCAGTCAACTTGCCAACTTGTGGTTGAATGTGGTCGCGTGACAATACAAATCTCAGATAGACTCTGCTCCAAAACGGCACTTTGTAAGTTTGACAGTCAGACCGTTCATTTGTAGTCTATCTAGAACAGACTTGAGGGCAGAATTGTTAGTGGGCCAATCAGAAGAATATATAAAAAATATTGTCGAAATAACCTGAAACATTGGCCAAGCCACCAAGCACAATTTTCATTAACTGAATATAAGTGGCACAGGCCATGACGAGACCAAAAGACATCCGAGTAAACTCCATCAGGCCCTTGTGAGTGGGAAAAACAGTGAATTGTCGAGCTTTGGTAGAATGTGGTATCTGGTAATATGCTCTACTCAAGTTTAGTACCGAGAAGAATTCAGCACCAAAGAACTTATGCAGCTCAGTCTCAATACTGCAGGATGGTTCAACATGGAAAACAGTAACTGAGTTGAGTAGCCTGTAATCAATAGCCATCCGATACATACCGTTGGATTTCCTGACCATGACAACCGAAGAGCAGTGTGGAGAGGTTGAAGGTTGGATGATACCTTGACTCAACAGCTGCTCGACCTCTTTCTGATAGTAGTGCTGAAGATGGATGGGAACCGAGTAGATCCTAGCTTGTTTTCTTTCCGTTGTGGTGAGGGTGATGTCGTGCTCGATGGTTTTGGTGTAGCCAGGTTGATCAGAAAAAGTAGAGTGATATGTAAGAAACAGATCTTTAACCTGAGCAGACTGATTCCAAGTGAGAGTAGGATTATTGCCAGGTTTTCCAGAATTAGTTGGGCCATCAAACGTTAAAGTAAGCTCAGGCAAATCATCAATACCCTCACTTAAACAGGATAACTTACCCTTTTCCTCGGGCTTGCTTAAAGGTGAAATCTCGTCGAGGACTTGTAACTGGTTAACTCGGGCCCGCTGGTGGTATTTCTTGAGGATATTGGCGTGATAAAGTTTTGGTCCTCTTGGCATGTCGATCAAGTAGTTCATCTTACCCCGCTTTTCTAAAACTTTATGAGGGCCACTCCAAGCAACCAACAACTTGCTGGAGTCACTAGGCAGTAGTAACAATACTTCATCTCCTGGCTGGAATTGACAGTCTTAAGTCAAAATAAGATGAATATCGGGTGATACTCACATCCGCGTGATTGGCAGCAGCAAGCTGGGCGCATTCGATCAGTTTCTCCCGTAACACGATGACGTAACGGAAGGACGATCTCTCATCTTCCGGGATCCTACGGTTTTCCCTTAGGTCACGGAGCACCAAAAGGGAGCCACGCACTGACCTGCTATAGAGGAGTTCATAGGGAGAGAATCTGTTCCGGTCGTAAGGGATCTCTCTGAGGACAAACAAAGTGATAATTAATTATCTATGCCACTCCTTGGGTTTATCAGAGCACAACTTTCGAAGGGCAGACTTCAGGGTACAGTGGAGTCGCTCAACCCGCCCATTTCTGCTGGCGTGGAAAGGCGTGGTGAGGATTGGTTTTACTCCCAGTAGTTTGTGTAGCTCTGCCATCAGTTGGGAAGTAAACTTAGTCCCACGGTAAGAAAGGATCTTCCTGGTGATTCTTACTCTGGCGAAGATGGTTAACAGAGCTTCAGATACAGATATGGTGTCAATATCTTTTTAGAGGCAAGGTTTTTGGAAAACCAGTGGAAAAATCCATTCGATGTACAAGGTAATGATGTTACAATGTAACGATGCCCTTCAGAAGAGGGTGGAGATAAAGGACCTACCAAGTCAATGGCGACTCTGGAGAAGGGCTCAGTTACGACAGGTAACGGTTGAAGGGGTACTGGACGTACCCGTCCCTTAGCTGACATGCGCTGACACTTGTTGCAGGAACGGCAGTAATTCCTGATGTCAACACACATTCCTAGTCAATAAAAATCTTGCAAGATCTTCATATGGGTCTACCAGTGGGAGAAATTTCAGCCAAAGGACCTTCGTGAGCAACACATAGTATGACGGGACGGCAATCGCTGGGAACAATCAAGGATAAACAATGTACCTTTTAAGGACGATCCGAGGAGAGACATTTCCGGTACAGGAGGCCGTCTTCATATATGAACTGGTAGGTGGCACCATCCCGTGTCTTCTCAACTTCTCCAGTGGTAGCTTTCGATCGTAAACATTTCAGGGAAGGACAAGATTCCTGAAGTCGACGAAACTCATCAGGGGTCACAGACAAAGGATAGTGTTTAGGCAGAACTAGAGGGTGGATCTGTTTAGATTGACCGGCTCTGGTCTCTACAGCACACACTTGAGTAGGGGAGGACTCAACTGGTGGTAGATGCTAACATCCAGAATGGGGGTTGCACTTGGCTTGAGAGGAGAAAGAGGTTCCAGGGGGATGTTGAGTCATCAGGAGACGATGGTGGATCTTGTAGAGAAAAAAAGCCGGTGGTGGCTTGGTCGTGGTTACTATGGAAAGAATGGTTGTCATCAATTAATCAGGACTATCAGGATCTTGTACCCCGGGAATATTTCCAACTAGAGCACTAGCAAATCTAATTGGGGCCCTTACAGCATCTGTTCAGCACCGTATGTAACACTTACCAACAGGAAACTCGTCGATGCGTCCCAAATAGTCAGCAACCAGAGCATCCAGTAACACTAATTATAGAGGAAGACCGAGACCCATTAATAGTCCCTGTAACTGAGAAGTTATGTACATTATAATCCTCTAAACAAAAGCCAACCTTGTAGGGGGCCGTGGTAGTAGTTCCTTTCTTAAATGCTCGAGGCTTCTTGGGACAGCGTGGTCGTATGTGTCCCGCTTCCCCACAATTGTGACAAGTCACGGTTGAATGACTCACAAAAGAAGGTAGAGTCTTGGGTGAAGTAGCAGGTCGAGGAGAGATTTTTCTAGAGTTGTTGTAGGAGGAGACCTTAGGATAGGCGTTGTGGACATATGCCCAGTCATCCGCTAGTTATATTGCTTCCTTCAGCTTGGCAGGCCTCCTTTCCTTGATAAATATGCGTAGTTTTGGTGATAAGGAAGACATAAATTGGTCAAATATAATAAATTCCCTTAAATCAGCATAAGCATCGGCCACAGAGGAAGACTCAACCCAAAAAATCAAACATCCTCGATAACTGAATAACGAACTGATGGTAGTTATATCCTACTTTAATCTTGGTTGACGTGAAATTCACCCGGTAAACATCTGGAGATTTACTGAAGCCTGTTAATAAGGCATGCTTCAGTAATTCATAATCCTCAGTGGTGGATGATGGAAGGAAGGTGTAGAGATCGGCAGCTTTCCCAGTAAGGAGGTAATCCAGACGAACGGCAAAGGTATCTCTGGGTAAAACCAGCATCTCGGCCACTCGCTCTAACCTAGTTAAGTAGGTAGCAATGTCCTCTTCATCCTCATATGGTGGTAGACAATGTCTGGACACAGGATCAGGTGATGGTAGAACTGGGGGCTTACCTTTAGCTGCAATTTCTGCCAGTTTGATCTCTTTCTTCCTCTCAGCTAGTGTTTGTCTTTTTTCTCTTACTTCTCTCTCCTTCTCTCTCTCTCTCTCTCTCTCTCTCTCTCTCTCTCTCTCTCTCTCTCTCTCTCTCTCTCTCTCTCTCTCTCTCTCTCTCTCTCTCTCAGCTTGTCTTTCTTCTCTCTCCTTCGTATCTTGTCTTTCTTCTCTTTCTCGGTTGCAGCTTGTCTTTCTTCTTTCTCCTTCACAGCTTATCTTTCTTCTTTCTCCTTCTCTCTCTCAGCTTGTCTTTCTTCCCTTACGTGTTTCCGCTGTTCTATGATCTACTGGCTAATTTCCTTGTCCTGCAGACCTGCTCCTTCATTTCTTGCAAGGAAGACATGGAGAAGACCAAACACAAAACACTAAATACAAAAACTGGGCAACACCTCACGTGCAATTTCTTGCAAAAGCAAGTGTTTGACAGCAATCAAAGCACTCTAATAACATTACTCCCGGGCCTCAGGCAGCAATGGCGCGCGGCAGCGACTTATAGATTAAAGCCCACAATCTGTAAAATAATAATAAATAATTGACAGTTCTTATCCTGGCGAGGTCACCAATATGTCAGGGCCAAGAAGACTATCAATTAATATTATGATTCTAGAGAGTTGTGGGGAAGAAAAGTCATGGATTATGATACCCCGAACATATTTACAAATAAAATAATAACAATCAATAGACTAACAGCCCAAAACAAGTCACCAACGACGATCTGCTCGTACTAACAAACACTAGTTACCAGAGCAGGAGTATGGCACCCAATAACTCTCTGAACAGCCGCCTGGAGGATGAGATGCGCGGCAGCAACACTCGGCAACGTAGTTAGCATCTCAGGCAGCAGTGAGTGTCAATTTTAAAGGGTAATGGCTAATGGAAAACAGAAATAAGTAAAAAAAAAATCCCGCTTGTCGCCAGACCCTGTAAAGAGGACAGTAGGAGAATAGAAGCAAGGGGTGGAGATCAAGTTAACATTAGAGGTGTCTTGACACTCCTCTTTTGAAAGAGTTTAAGTCATAGGTAGGTGGAAAAACAGACAAAGGAAGAGAGTTCCAGAGTTTACCAGTGTAAGGGATGAAAGAGTGAAGATACTGGTTAACTCTTGCATTAGGAAGATGGACAGAATAAGGATGAGAAGAAGTAGAAAGTCTTGTGCAGCGAGGCCGCGGGAGGGGGGGAGGCATGCAGTTAGCAAGTTCAGAAGAGCAGTCAGCATGAAAATAGCGGTAAAAGATAGATAAAGATGCAACATTGCGGCGGTGACTTAAAGAATAAAGAAAGTCAGTTAGAGGAGGAGAGTTGATGAGACGAAAAGCTTTAGACTCCACCCTGTTTAAAAGAGCTGTGTGAGTTGAGCCCCCCCAGACATATGAGCCATACTCCATACATGGGCGGATAAGGCCCCTGTACAGAGCAAGCAGCTGAGAGGGAGAGAAAAATGGACGCAGACGCCATAGGACACCTAACTTCTTGGAAGCTGATTTAGCAAGAGTAGAGATATGAAATTGCCAGTTTAGATTTTTAGCAAAGGATAGACCGAGTGTGTTTAATGTGGCGGAGAGGGGAAGTTGAGTGTCATTGAAGAAGAGGGGATAGTTATCTGGAAGGTTATGTCGAGTAGATAGTTGTAGAAATTGAGTTTTTGAGGCATTGAACAAAACTAGGTTTGCTCTGCCCAAATAAGAAACAAGTGAAAGATCAGAAGTTAAGCGTCCTATAGCATCTCGCCTTGAGTCATTTAATTCTTGTTGGGTTGGGCGTCTGTTGTACGACGTTGAAAAATGCAAGGTGGTGTCATCAGCATAGGAGTGGATAGGGCATTGAGTCAGATTTAGGAGATCATTGATGAAAAATAGAAAGAGAGTGGGTGATAGGACAGAACCCTGAGGAACACCACTGTTGATAGTTTTAAGAGAAGAACAATGACCGTCCACTACAGCAGCAATAGACCGGTCGGAAAGGAAACTAGAGATGAAGGTACAGAGAGAAGGATAGAATCCGTAGGAGGGTAGTTTAGAAATTAAAGATTTATGCCAGACTCTATCGAAGGCTTTCGATATGTCAAGGCCGACAGTAAAGGTTTCACCGAAGTCCCTAAAAGAGGATGACAAAAATTCAGTTAGGAAAGCAAGAAGATCACCAGTAGATCGGCCTCTACGGAAACCATACTGGCAATCAGAGAGAAGGTTGTGAGCTGATAGATGCCTCATTATCTTCTTGTTAAGGACAGATTCAAAGGCTTTAGAAAGGCAGGAAATCAAAGCTATAGGGCGGTAGTTAGAAGGATTGGAGCGGTCACCCTTTTTAGGGACAGGTTGAATGTGAGCAAACTTCCAGCAAGAAGGATATGTAGATGTAGAGAGACACAGACGAAAGAGTTTGACCAGGCAGTGAGCGAGTTCGGAAGCACAGTTTTTGAGAACAACAGGAGGGACTTCATCCGGACTGTAAGCCTTCCGAGAATCAAGGCCAGAGAGGGCCTGGAAAATGTCATAATAAAGAATTTTAATTTTAGGGATGAAGTAGTCAGAGGGTGGAGGAGTAGGAGGAATATGCCCAGTATCATCCAAAGTAGAGTTGGTAGCAAAGGTTTGAGCGAAGAGTTCAGCTTTAGAGAAAGAAGAGACAGCTGTGGGGCCATCTGGTTGAAGTAAAGGAGGGAAAGATGAAGAAGTAAAATTGTTAGAGATATTATTGGCTAGATGCCAGAAATCACGAGAAGAGTTAGAGTTGGAAAGATTTTGACATTTTCTATTGATGAAAGAGTTTTTAGTAAGTTGGAGAATAGATTTGGCATGATTACTGGCAGAAATATATAGGGCATGAGTTTCAGCAGATGGATGGCTACGGTACCGTTTGTGAGCCGCCTCTCTATCATTGACAGCACGAGAACAAGCAGAGTTAAACCAGGGCTTTTTAGCTTTAGTATTAGAGAAAGTATGAGGAATGTATAGCTCCATGCCAGAGATAATCACCTCTGTTATGCGCTCGGCACACAGAGAAGGATCTCTGACATGGTAGCAATAATCATCCCAAGGAAAATCAGAATAGTACTGCCTCAGGTCTTCCCACTTAGCAGAGTTGAAATGCTGGAAGCACCTCTGCTTAGGCGGGTCCTGAGGCTGCACTGGAGTGATAGGACAGGTAACGGAAATAAGATTGTGATCGGAGGAGCCCAACGGAGAGGAAAGTTTAACAGAGTAAGCTGAAGGGTTGGAAGTTAGGAAAAGATCAAGAATGTTGGGCGTGTCTCCAAGGCGGTCAGGGACTAGCTGCTCTAGGTCATGAAGGATAGCAAAGTTGAAGGTTTGTTCACCAGGTAAGTCAGTGAAAGAAGATGAAAGCCAAAGCTGGTGGTGAACATTGAAATCCCCTAAAATGGAGATCTCAGCATAAGGAAAGTGAGTGTGAGGAACTGCACCTGCCTCGTCTTCCCTTAATTAGTGGTTGAACTACCACTCTCGTCTGCCGGCGCTTGTTCACCAGCTTTCCCCGCCACTACCCCACCCCCTTGTCCAGGGGTAGGGGGGTAGTCTAACCGAGCCAAGCTCCACGCCACCGGCTTGGAGAAGGACAGAACGCCTCAGCTCTCACACCTGACAACACCTCACCACCTGCTGCTGGTTTCTCAACATTCCGAAGGCATTTCTGGAGACTTGGGCTCCCTTCCAGTGTGCCCTTCAACTGTACCTACACCATTCGACCCTCCCTGCTGTCTGATGAGCAATCCAACCTTCAACCTCTCCACACTGCTCTCCGGTTATCATGGTCAGGAAGTCCGACGGTACGTATCGGATGGCCATTGATTACAGGTTACTCAACTCAGTTACTATTTTCCATGCTGAACCATCCTGCAGTATTGAGACAGAGCTGCATAAGTTCGTTGGTGCTGAGTTCTTCTCAGAGCTAGATTTGAGTAAGGCATATTACCAGGTTCCACTTTCTGCCAAAGCTCGACGATTCACTGCATTTCCCACTCACAAGGGCCTGATGGAATTTACTCGGATGCCTTTTGGTCTTATTACGTCCTGTGCCACTTATATTCGCTTAATGAGGATTGTGCTTGCTGGCTTGGCCAATGTTTCTTTTTATTTTGATAATATTTTTGTGTATTCATCTGATTGGCCCACTCACATCTCTGCCCTCAAGTCTGTTTTAGATAGACTACAACAAAACGGTCTGACTGTCAAACTTAAAAAGTGCCGGTTTGGAGCAGAGTCCATCAACTATCTGGGATTTGTTTTGTCCCGCGACCATCTTCAACCACAAGTTTGCAAGTTGACTCCTTCTACCACCAAGAAGTTACTCCGGAGTTTCCTAGGTTTGATATCATTTTATAAAGCTTTCATTCCTCAGGCCTCTGAGCTTACCGGCCCCCTCTCTGACTTGTTGAAGAAGCCGGTACGGGATCCCCTCCAGTGGACTGAAGATCTGCTTGAACGGTTCAAGCTGCTGAAGCAAGCCTTGACTTCGGGACCTATTCTGCGTCTTCCGGACCCCAGCCAGACCTTCGTCCTACGTACCGATGCTTCAAACTATGGATTAGGTGCTGTACTCCTACAGTACCATGATGATCGTCCACATCCCATCTCTTACGCCAGCCGGAAACTACTTGATCGGGAACGACGATACTCTACCATCGAGAGGGAATGCCTGGCCATCGTATTCGGCATTCATAGGTTTGACTTCTATCTTCGAGGTAAGGAATTTATCCATGAAGTAGACCACAAGCCTCTAATATACCTTCAGAAATTCAAAGGTAAAAATGATAGAGTACTACGATGGGCTTTAGGTCTTCAACCCTATAAATTTAGGGTTGTTCATGTTGCCGGGACAGACAACATTGGAGCCGACCTTCTCAGCCGGCAATAGCTTTTCTTTATTTTGTTCCTGCACTCCAGTCTTTTACAAGTTTTGTTTCCTGCACTCAAGTATTATAAGTTTGTTTATGTCTCCTGGTCAGCTGCAGTTCTTCGACATCAGCTGTGCAGCATATGTTTTAGTGGGGGCATGTGTGAGGAACTGCACCTGCCTCGTCTTCCCCTAATTAGTGGTTGAACTACCACTCTCGTCTGCCGGCGCTTGTTTACCGGCTTCCCCGCCACTACCCCAGCCCCTTGTCCAGGGGTATGGGGGTAGTCTAACCGAGCCAAGCTCCACGCCACCGGCTTGGAGAAGGAGAGAACGCCTCAGCTCTCACACCTGACAACACCTTACCACCTGCTGCTGGTTTCTCAACATTCCGAAGGCATTTCTGGAGACGTGGGCTCCCTTCCAGTGTGCCCTTCAACTGTCCCTACACCATTCGACACTCCCTGCTGTCTGAGGAGCAATCTACGTTGCCGAGTGTTGCTGTCATGCATCTCACCCTCAAAACAGCTGTACAGGGAGTTATTTGGGTGTCATACCCCTGCTCTGGTAATTGTTTACGAGCAGTTTGTCGTTGGTGATTTATTTTGGCTTCTAGCCTATTGTTTGCTATTTGTGTGTGTGTAAATATATTCGGGGTATCATACTCCATGATTTTTCTTCCCCACAACTCTATAAAAAGATAATATTAATTGGTAGTCACCTCGGCCCTGACAGTGAGATAGGATGTGCTCCACCTTGGAAGTCAAATAGTCAAAGAATTTTACATAGTCAGAGGAATTAGGTGAGAGATATACAGCACAGATGAATTTAGTTAGAGAGTGACATTGAAGTCTTAGCCAGATGGTAGAAAATTAAGAAGATTCAAGATTGTGGGCACGAGAGCAAGTAATGTCGTTACGCACATATGCGCAACAGCCAGCTTTGGATTGAAAATGAGGATAGAGAAAGTAGGAGGGAACAGAGAAGGGGCTGCTGTCAGTAGTCACAGACAACTGTGTTTCAGTTAGGAAGAGAAGATGAGGTTTAGTGGAGGAGAGATGGTGTTCCACAGATTGGAAATTAGATCTAAGGCCAGGAATGTTGCAGAAATCGAGAGTAAAAGTATTAGAGGAAGTGTCAAGACAACCGAGGTCGTCAGCAGAGGGGCAGTCCGACCTGGGGACATTTGTGGTCCCCTCCCCAGACGGGGACTCCGAGGCTGGGTGTGGTGAAGCCATTTTTAAATTTTGATTTGAAGAGAGTGTAAAAGTGTAGGGTGTAGTAATGTTATGTAGGTAGTAGTAGAAGTTGTCTTTAGAGGGCAGGCTGCAGCTGCTCTCTTGTGTAAATGAGACACTAAGGGAACCGGGAAGAGAGGACACGGGGAATCACTCAGTCTGCAGCACTGCCTACATCCCCGTAAGTACCTCTCCTGGAGTATTCCACCGGGCGGTAGGTGTCTACTGCCTACTCCATAGGTACAGTCGAAGGGCACACTGGAAGGGAGCCCAAGTCTCCAGAAGTGCCTTCAGTATTGTTGAAAACCAGCAGCAGGTGGTGGAGGTGTTGTCAGGTTTAAAAGCAGAGGTGGTCTGCCTATCCCTGGTCCCGCGGCCCCGAGCTCATCTCGGCTAGACTACACCCTACCACTGGACAAGGGGATGGGGTAGTGGCGGGGAAGCCGGCCAACAAGCAACTGGAGAGGTGAACCATCGCTGGTTGACTAGTGGTAGCTCACCCACCAAGAAGGGAATGAGGCAAGTGCGCTTCCTCACACTAATAACCTTTACAGGAAAAACAATCAGAGAATCTTCTTTTGCCAGAATATTCTCCATCTGCTTTTGCCTACAAAAAATCGACGCAAAGAAGAAAAATGCACACGCATTGCAACGGTATAACTATCGGCAATCAAGTAAATAGAACATTGAGACAAATCAGAGTAAGAGTCTACTACAACTGTCTGGTTTACTATTCACAAGTTCCACTACATCTTCATCTGATAGAAACTTTACAGCTAATTTTAATTTAGATCAGTCGACGTAGCCAACTAGCAAGGTAAGACATGTTTTTTCCGTGCTCCGTTACCTAGTGAGGTTAAGGCAAAATGGCGGACAGTGAGTTGTTGGTGTAGTTGAGGCAGCTGCGTGTGAAGACTATACAAGGTCTCTCTGCTTTGGTAGTTTTGGGAGCTCGTGGAGCTCCTGCAACACCAGACAGCCTCGCCGATAGGAGGCATGGTTAATGATCATGAGTACGGGGAGAGGACATAGAAGATCCCCGACTCCCCACCCTTTGACCAGTAACGGGTTTGCCGCCCTACAAGATGAATACGAGGATGGAAAGACAGTTGAGTTCTCCCTTTCTTCAGGTAAGAACCTAGTTGTTGGTGACAGCCAGGTCAGGTATTAGAATAGGGCTTTTTGTTGCAGATATAGGAAGCATAAGACGCTCGCCTATTTTTCGGGAGTGGCCATAGGGGATGAAGGCTTGGGAGTGTTCTGGCGGGGGAGGGTGTAGCACCTACCGTCTGCATTAGTGCGAGTGGGAACGACATAAGCAGGGTTAGGAGACAGGAGTTCTTTAGGAGGTACAGGGAGGCCTTGGACAGGGATAGAGACCTTGGTGCCACCCCTGTAGTGTGTGGAATCTTGCTTTGCGGGGCTACGGGTACAAGATGGAGGTCTGACGCTTTTGCAATGAACAGCGTGTTGGATGATCATTGTAAAAGGAACGGGTGGTTGTTCGTAGACAACGATTCAACGGTAAAAAACACCTATACGATAGGGACGGTGTGCACCTCTCTCCTAGGGAGGTTGGGGTGTTGGGATGGCGATTAAGAAGTGAGATGAGGGCCAGGTTTTTTTTTAAACAGGAAGTTGTGAAGGAGAAAATCGTTAAGTTTGATGATAAAGGTGGGAGTACTATCGGCAAGAACAGAAGGAGAGACAGTAAGAATATGAATATGGCAGTGATAAAAAAACCCCACCTAGCGTAGATGAAAGGGTTAATAATATTTTAGTATAGTACACAAATAGACGTAGTATTAAAGATAAGATGGATTTATTGAGAGGACTCAATAAATCCATCTTATTTTTAATACATACTACGTCTGATGTTATTGCTATCACAGAAACATAGTTAGATCGGCAGTAAGAAAGTTTGCAACATAATCTGAAAAGGGACAATGTATATCATACATATAGAATATACAGGGTAGGAAGAGGGGTAGCGATTTACGTGAGGGACACGATAACTAGTTATGTTAGCAGGGAGGTGAAATCGGATGTCAACAGTGAATCAATATCGGTAGAACTTATTAACGGGAGGGAGAAGCTAATCATAAGTAATATCTATAGACGACCTAACCTATCTAGAAAGGTGTTCAAGCTATTATTTCAGAAAATTTATGCAGCAGTTAGGTATAGACATGTGTTTATTATGGGGGATTTTAATTACAGAAATGTTGATTAGATTAATATCGCTGGAGATCACGAATCGGATGATATCATTAATATAGTTCAAGATAATTTTCTTAAATAAATAGAGAGTGAGCCCACTAGAGAGTTTTGTTATCAAGTTCTTACAAACAACGTAGTAAAAAACAGGTCTGAGGATATTTACGAGAAATATAAAGCCATGATAAGAAAGATTAGGGATAGCCGCAGGCGGTCCGTGGTCTGCGGCTTGATCCCCAGGTATGATGTTGGTCAACTCCTCCTTCGTAGAATGTTAAGAATAAACACAGGTCTGGAGAAATTATGTAGGAGGGAAGATGTGATGTATGTTGATGTGTGGGACCATTTCAACAATGACAGGAGCTTGTTTAGCAGGGATGGCCTTCAGCTAAACAGAGTAGGAAAAGTGAGATTTGGTAGAGTTTTGGACGAAAGTGTGATTTATGAGATAAAAAGTATTAAGACGCAATTACTTAAAAGGGGGGTTCAGCCTGTCCAAACTAGTCGGGAGGTAGGTGTTGGTGAGCTAAACGAGGTCAGTACAATAGGTACTCAGAGAGAGGTGGCCAGGTAGAGTTTAGGCCTTTGTCTGTAGACAGAGGTACGGAGACAGGCAACCAAGAGGTTGTAAGGTCTGATGCGATAACTTTTATAGAGGGCTCGAATAAACATTAAGTATAGCCCTAAGGCATATGAGCAAATAAGCATATTTTACGCTTACGTAAGGAGTATTATTCCAAAAATAAATAATTTGATAATACATGCGAATGCCGAAAACCCAGACTTTATTGTGTTAATTGAATCGTTGATAAATACACGCGACAAAGTTCAAATTGCAGAAGTGTCACTAAATGGCTATACTGTATTCGAGAAATGCCGCAAGCATAAACAAGGAGGAGGTATATTATTATATGCAAAAAATTATATGAAAGTTGTTAGAATCAATAGAATAAACGTGGATGCATATGACACTCTTTATGTTGAAATTACGGTAAAAGAAATAAGAAATATATCTTAGGCATAGTATATGGACCTCCAAAATTAAGCGAAAAAAATGATAGAGTTCTTTATGATGATTTAAAGATAAAAATGCAGTAATTTGCCAAGATTTTTACAACCCCTCAGTAAACTGGTCAACTCTAACGGCTGATCGAGAAGGAACAAGATTATTAGAGCTAACAGAGGAGGCTTTTCTATATCAAATAGTTCAGACACTTAATCGAGGAAATAATATTTTAGATCTAATATTCACGAATGACAGTGACATTATACATACTTGTGACGTAAGCGAACCTATGGGAAACATCGTTAGAATGGAATTAAACCTTCAAATTATAACGAAAGAAAATATGCTATTTGTACCTAGCGAATTTTGCGATCATAAGAAGGGAAATGGAATCAGTCAACTGGAATCAGTGCTTTGATAATATTTGCATAGAAGAAACTTATAAGACGTTTACAGCAAATCTCATATCGATAGTTAATGAAAACATTCCACATAAACCACGAAGAATCAGTATATGTCAACCAGTATGGATGACTGACAGCTTACAAAAAATGATGGCAGAAAAGAGAAAGGCTTACAAAAAAAATTAAAATTATCATAGTCAACCTCAGGTTTCAACAGTTACGTTGATCTTAAAAGAACGTGTGAAAAAGAGATAAGAAAAAAAGTGCGAGTACGAAATAAGGATATCTCACGAAGCAAAGAAAAATTCCAAATTGTTCTTTAGTTATATACGAAACAAAAAAAAAAAAGAAATAATAAAGGCCCAATAATGATAATAAACTAATCAACGATGACAAAGATATGGCCTCCATACTTAATTCAACGTTCAGTAGCGTCTTTACTGATGAAGATAAAGCAGATATCCCTACCCCGTTGAATATGTCAAAGCCTTGATAAATAAAAGCTCATCATAACCAACATTCAAGCACATGAGGTTCGAAAATATTTACTTAAGATTGATCGAAATAAGTCCATTGGTCCTGATAAATTTTACCACGGCTACTTAAAGTATGTTGTGAACAGTTAGAAATTCCTATAACAAGTTTATTCAATAAATCATTAACCCAAGCTAGAGTACCTTGTGCATGGAAAAGGGCAAACATAATCACCATCTATAAAAAAAGGAAGATAAGAAACAAGCTATTAACTATCAAACAATTAGTCTAACGTCAGAAATAATCAAACTCTTTAAAAAGATCATCAGGGATAAGATAGTTGAGTTCCTCTAGAAAAAAAAAGTTAATAACGGAAAACCAGCACGGATTTCGTAGTAATAAATCATGTCTAACTAATCTGTTAGACTTTTTTAATGATGTTTACGCGAGTTGGGATGTCCGGGAGCCGTATGATGTGATCTACTTGAATTTTCAAAAAGCATTTGATAAAGTTCCTCATAAACAGCTGTTATCTAAATTGAAGGCACACGGAATAGAATAGCATCTATGCGCGTGGATAGAAGACTGGCTCTTAGACCAACAACAACGAGTTGTTCTAAATGGCAAAGTATCTGATTGGCAAAACGTAATTAGTGGTGTGCCTTAAGGGTCGGTCCTGGGACCCACGCTCTTCATCATATATGTAAATGAGTTGAAAAGCAATCTTTTGTCAAAAGTAGCAAAATTCGCAGACGATACAAATCTTGGCGGTAAAATAATATGCATTGAAGACTGCAATAATATTCAGGAGGATCTAAACAAACTAATCGATTGGAATGAGACTTGCTCTCCAGCTCTCGCCGAGGCAACACCTACCCCGCTCCGCTCCTGCTCTCGCTGGACCACGTGGTCGAGTTTCTCCCGCCATTCTCGAGTTTCTCCCGCCATTGAACTCCCAGCAAAGTAGGAATACTTACCCGGCACAGGAGCGAGACAACCTGCCCTTGTACCGAGCCCCCTCCCTTTCCGGTGAGGGAGCTGCCAGGACAGGCCAAAAACCCTACCCCTTCCCTTCCTTGCCCCCCCTACTGAGAATACTCTATACACCTTCTAAGACCCTACGGGCGCTGAGAGTGACCCTCAGCTGCCTGCTGGTCTTGCTGGTGAGGACGAGCTCACAGTAAGGGATTTTTTCTGGGCCTCCCTCTGTTCCTCATTCTTAAATTTTTCCATTTTTATTCCTGCCGGGGGCCCTCCCCCTCCAGGATAACCTGCGATACCCCAGTGACACCACCGGTGGTGGCTCTGTCAGCTGGGGTGGGGTCAGGTGTGTAACCTGTTTTTTTTAGGGGGCTCTTCT
This sequence comes from Metacarcinus magister, assembly GCA_029783475.1. Lineage (NCBI taxonomy): Eukaryota > Metazoa > Arthropoda > Malacostraca > Decapoda > Cancridae > Metacarcinus > Metacarcinus magister. Next base: position 37,623 of record JAPQNM010000248.1, read on the forward strand.
ATAGCCCCCCTTGCTTTTCTCCTGTCGCTTCGGCGGAAATAAAGTTAGCTGTTCTTCCCCTTGGGGCCAGTCCCGGTCCCCAGTGCGACGCCTCCGGGTGGCTGGGGCCTACAATCGGGGCTGTAGGTAGGATTGTGTGTGTGTTTGTTTGTTGTTGGTTTGTGTGTGTGTGTGTTTTCTTTTCTGGTCGTTGTATTGTCGTTGCTGTTGTGTTGTCATTGTCATTGTTGTTGTTAAAAGAAAGAAGCTGCACCCAGAATGGTGCGTAACAAGCAGCAAGACACTTCCCGGAAAGCGTCCTGCAACAAGAGCGTCGTCCCGCGGCAGGTACGATGCATGAGCCTGGACAGAAACAAGCGTCTGAGGAAGGACGAGGACTCCGAGGACGAAACCGATACCCCTCCCAAACGCAAGGCCAGGGCGCTAGAACAGGAATCTGTCTCCAAAGCTCCAGAGAATGCGCAAGCGTCATCAGCTCCTACCACGGACTCTCCCTCACCAGCCAACTCACTCCTCACAAACAACGCCATGTCGACACCACTAGATCCAGAAGATCAGACCCAGCCTCCACCAGCAGCAGGTCCCATGGACCCTCAAGAAGATGGATTCACCCTAGTAGGAAAGAAGAGGCAGCCCAAAAAGACCGCGCCACCCTCTCCCCCGACGGACATGACCGCATCTCCCCAATCCAGCACCAGGCAATTACCTCGGACACGCATGGGTGTCACTCTGGCCCCACGCCCACCCAACGCACCTCGACTTGCGTTCAAGGTGATGGCATCCACGGACTTCACCAACCCATACGAGGTAGTAGTACTACTGCAAAAGGACGAAACACTCTCCTTCACAGCCAGACCCGGGAGGAACAACAGCTTCATAATATACCCGGAGAACGAAAACACGGAGATAACACTAAGGAACACCAAGGCCCTGCAAGGAAGGGAAGTAAGCCTCAAAACACTAGACCCCAATACCACAGTCACCAAGGGAGTCTTGATAGGCTTCCCTCTAAGTCTCCCTTTAGATCTAGTCAAGGACCTAGAGAACATAATCTCGGCAACTCGCTGCACCTTCAATGGACACAGCACCCGACAAGTCGTGGTCGAACACGAGGGTCCCCTTCCTGGAAACCTGGACATCGGCGTATGGGGAAGGTTTTACCTCCGTCCGTTCACCCAGGAAACCTTGAGGTGTTACAAATGCCAAGCTTTCGGCCACACACGAGCGCATTGCCGGAACCACCCTCGATGCGGAATATGCAGTGCTCCTCACGAAACGGACCAGTGCCTCCAGCGCTACAAGGCGAAGGAGACAGTATCACACAAGTGCCCCAACTGCGGCGGAACTCACCACGCATGGAACAAAAGCTGTCCGGAGAGGCGCCGCAGAGTACAACAAGACATTCAGACGCAGAAGCAGTGGATGGAAACACACTGCGACGCTCCCTCGGGAACATTTATCTGGGGCTCCCAAAACAACAGAAAGTCGCCACAACAAAATCAGCAACCCCCTGCACTTGCGGCAGAATTTCCCCCTCTGCTACCCCAGGCTGCCTCTCTGTCACCCCAGGCTGCTTCTCTGCCACCCCAGGCTGCCTCTCTGCCACCCCAGGCTGCTTCACTGTCACCCCAGGCTGCTCCTCTGCTATCCCAGGATCCTCCCATGACACTACACAACACCATCATCCCCACCCCGACATCTCAGGAGCCGACCATAACCCTTACACAGAGCTCACTGAAAAGTCTACTGAGCGACTTTGCCCTAACCCTCTCCCTGATCCTCAAGCAGGATCTAGATCAGACGAAGCTCGCCACCGCTGTCGACCATGTAGTAAACAGCCATGTATCAGCGGCAACTCCTCCCTCGCAGGCTGCGGTTCACCAGCCCCGCCCATCGACAACCATCAGCGGCAAGACGCCCAAGCCCCCCAACGGGATCGTTGCTTGCAGCACCAATCACAACGCCAGCCAAACCACCAGCATCACGACCAAACCTCACCCGCAAAGCAACACCATGACAACACCCCCAACTCCCGCCGACTGCGCATCCTGCAGTGGAACGTACAGGGTGCCAAAGCCAGACACCTCCTCCTCCAAGAGGCAGCCAGAAGGGACCTTGTAGACGTCTTCCTACTGCAGGAAACCCTCGCCAAACAACAACTCAGCTTACGAGGTTACCGCGGCTTCAACACACTGCGAGAAACCGGCCGCTCACAGGGATGCTCGATCCTAGTGAAGGACACCATCCCCTGCGCCCCTGTGCTAGACACGGCCTTCTGTGGAGACGGAGTTGACACCATGGCGGTAGAAATAACACTCCATAACACCACACTGCGGATATATAACGTTTACAAGCCTGCAAACAAAAAACTGGACCTTGAAGAAGTCTTTGAGCAAGCGTCCACCACCCCCACCTTCATCGGAGGGGACTTCAACTGTCACCATCCCGCCCTACGATCCCGACAGACCGCCAACAGAGATGGTCGACACCTAGCCATAGCTCTAGACCAAGCGCCAGAAGTCTGTCTTCTCAACAATGGGGAGGCAACTCATTTGCTTGGGGGAGTGCTCGACCTCTCCTTCATTTCCACGACCCTCCGTCAGGAAGTCTCGTGGTCCTTGCACCCAGAACTAACAAGCGACCACTTCGCGATAATCTGCGACATAGGAGTAGAAAAACTCCCACCACCGCCGTTACCGCCACCCAAGTGGAATACAAGGAAGGCAGACTGGGAGAGCTTCGCCAAGCATCTGCAAGCAAACCCCATCCTCCACACTGCACCGCCACTAACACTCGATCTGCACGAAGAGGCCCTGACAACGGCCATACAAGCCGCCGCACAAGACGCAATTCCTCGGACAAGACGCCCGAAGAAAACTTTCAAGGAGCACTGGTTCCGAGACAGCAGGGTAGAGGAAATGAATAGCCGACTAAATGCTACCAGGAAACTATTCAAAAGATTCCCCACAGCTGAAAACAGAGTGCTTCTCACTGCTGTCCAGCGACACGCCACGGAAATTAAGGCAGAAATTAAAGAAGAAAAATGGATGGAGTGGTGCCAGTCCCTTGACTCGCACACCTCCCTGTCAGTGATGTGGAAAAAGCTCCGCTCCATACGCAACCTGGGGCCACCTCCACCGACATCGCACCCAGACCCGCAGAGCGAGGCAGAACGCCTGGCGGAGCAGTTTGCTAGTCGCACCAAGACCACCAATCTTCCCCAGGTGACCAGAGATGAGCTAGAAAAACTTCATGTCGAGAGAAAGACCACAATTGACAATGCGTGTATGGAAAAAGCGGCCGCAGACACCCCCTTCACGCTTGACGAACTGAAAACCGTCCTCAAGACAAGCAAGGACACGTCCCCGGGTGCTGACGACATAACACACTCCATGATTCGTCATGCGGGACCGGACGGACATGCTGCTCTCCTTGCCCTATTCAACGCCTCCCTCCGTGAGGGCAAACTGCCGTTTAAATGGAAAAAAGCCACCATCACACCAATCCTAAAGCCAAAGGACCCGGGCACTTATCGCCCGATCTCTCTCCTATCTTGCATCAGCAAGACTATGGAGAGGATGATACGAAACCGCCTGCAGTGGGTCACCGGTCCCCTACACCCATCGATATACGCCTATACAAAAGGCACTGGTACCGCGGAATGCCTTGCGAGCTTACTCACTTCCGCAGGAAGTGAAAAATGCACGGCGATCTTCCTCGACCTCGAGAAGGCATTTGAGCTCGCAAATGAAACAGTCATCCTCGCCCGACTGGCTAATAAGGGAGTCAAAGGCCTGCTACTTCGCTGGACAAGAGACTTCCTCACCGACAGAAAAGCCAGCGTGCGTTTCCAAGGGCGCACCTCCACAGAACACCACCATGAACACGGTACGCCACAGGGAAGTGTTATTAGCCCCTACCTCTTCAACATCTTGGTAGAGGCATTCCTCGAGCTCCCCTTACCCAGAGGTTGCGAGCTAATCACTTACGCGGATGACATCACCCTGGTCGCCACTGGATCAAACCATCGCAAAAGCAGTCAAAAAAGCCTCACTCTCCTCGACAAAAAATGCAATGAACTCGGCCTCAAGCTAAACCTTGACAAATCCAAGGCAATGGCATTTGGAATACCAACACCAAACACCCCCCTAACCACGGCTGGGGCGAACGTGCAATGGGTCAAGAAACACATGTACCTAGGCGTGTGGATTGACAAGCAGCTGACCCTGAAACCACAAGTCAATTACCTCAAGGGCAGGATGGCCTCTAGGACCAATGTGCTCAAAGCCATCTCCAGGTATGACTGTGGGGCCAGCTACAAAATCAAACGGACCTTCTTTACACACGCCATAAGGTCTCTAGTGGATTACTCGGCCCCATACCTCGCTGCAGCAACCCCACAGCTCATTAAACAACTAGAAACCATGCAGAACAAATCCCTCAGATTGATGGTGTCTGCCCCCCCCTGGACCAAAGTCCTCAATCTGAGGTCCGAGACTCAAATAATATCGCTCCAACACCGTATCGAGCAACTAGCAGCCACCCTTGTTGCAAAGATGGCTACCTCCTCAAGACCATACACCACACCCGGAAGAGTTCTTACAGTACTTGAGAGAGACCCACAGCTCTTCAACAAAGCAACGTGGGCACGCAGCGTGGCTACTGCACTAACCACAACGGGCAGTGCAGACATGATAAGAGCCAAAGGGCAAGATTCCCCGCCTCCAGACTACCAGCCTTCTCCCCCCTGGCGACCCCCATTTACCATTCAAGCAGACTGGCTCCACCTCCCTAAGGCCAGCCTCCACCCAGCGGCCCTCAGGGCGGAGGCGCTCAGTCACTTACTGCCCCTCACAGAACATCATACCACCACGATATACACAGACGGTTCCATAGACCAGGCCACGGGCGCTGCCGGGGCGGCACTCGTCACTGAGGGCGCCACAAACCAGTGGCGTCTCTCGGACGGGGCCTCATCGACCCAGGCAGAACTAGTGGCCATCAAGGGAGCACTACAACACCTTGAAAAAACTAAACCCACTAGTGCTCTCATCGCTACCGACTCCAAGTCGGCACTGCAGGCCCTCCAAGAACCATGGCCCTCAGATAATATAAGGCTGCTCACCACAATCCGGTTGTTGGCCTCACAACTTCAAGGCAACGGAACAGAAACAACACTAACGTGGATACCAGGACATTCAAGCATACGGGGAAATGATCGGGCAGACGAGGAAGCAAAAGCCGCCACCACTCGTCCTAACCCGGACATGGTCGTACCCCCTAGCATGGCACAGGTTAAAAATACAATCAGGCAAAACATATCGCACCTGCACAAAGAGGAGCATAAAAATGAGACCGAACGTGGCTCACCGTCAACCACATGGTACTCACGGGCCACAAGGGGTGAGCCTTCTCAACTACACCCAAGCACACACCCACGTGTCCGGGCCGACGTCCACAGGCTCAGACTCGGCTACCCCTGCCTACAGGAGCTCAGCGAAGATCTCCCAGTGATCTTCTGCAAACACTGCGACTATCCAACAACCAAACCGCTGCTACACTACATACTCGAATGCCCAAGCACAAGGTACCTAAGAAAAACAAACAGGTTGTATCCTGACCCAGAAAACGCACACGCGAGGGAGGCTGCGGCAACTATCATTGCCACAACCCCAGCCAAACTCCTGGCAGAAGCCGTCACTATGGCGCCGCCACCCAGGTGAAATAATTTTTTTTTATATATATATATATATATATATATATATATATATATATATATATATATATGTATATATATATATATATATATATATATATATATATATATATATATGTATATATGTGTGTATGTGTATGTATATATATATATATGTATGTGTGTGTGTGTATGTGTATATATGTATATATGTATATGTGTATGTATATATGTGTGTATGTATGTATATATGTGTATGTGTGTGTATGTATATGTATATATGTATATATAAACTCTGTCATGAAACTTTGCCCATACCGGCTCAGGGGTGTATCCAGCCCTTGACTCCATCAAGGAAGCTGGACTCCCCTAAGCTGTTTGGGGCATAAATTTCAAACAAGTTGCACCAATAGCGTGCTCCAAAAGCCATAAAAACCTCTAGAGGGCTCTGTACAGCCCTGCTGGCTTATGCTAGCACAAATTAAACAACAACAGATTGGAATGAGAAATGGTTATTGTCTTTTAATACAGACAAATGTAAGGTTATGCATAATGGCGATAACAATCCAAATTTTAAATACAAAATGCGTGATCAGGAGCTCGATAAAGTCAAACAAGAAAAGGATTTTGGTGTGATCATTAAATGTAATCTAAAAGTGAGTGATCAGTGCAAAGCTGCCAGTAAGAAAGCGAACATGATGTTGGGACTAATTTCAAGAAATTTCGATCACAAAGCACCAGAAGTAATGAAAAGAAACTCTATACGGCATTTGTAAGGCCACATCTTGAATATGCAATTCAATTCTGGTCACCACACTAATATAAAGTCTAAAACTTGCTGGAAAGAGTACAGAGACGAGCGACACAAGTTATTCCTACATTGCGTAATTCAACATATGAGGAACTGTTAAAACAGTTAGACATGTTCCCTCTCCATAAGCAAAGAAATAGGGGAGATATGATTTAAGTGTTTAAAATTCTAAACAAATTCGATAAAATCAATCCAAAAATATTTTTTGATGTAAATAACGCGTCAGTAACGAGAGGTAATGGTATGACATTAAAAGTACAAAGATATAACACAATTGCTCGTAAGTCATATTTCAGTGTTAGAATTGTTGACCATTTGAACAGACTCCCAGCATCAGTAGGTAGTTCTAAAACTAAAGACATTTTCAAATCCAGACTAGACAAATATTTCCGAGAAAAAAGGGATTCAGTGTGTGTGAGAGAATATTCAGCCATCCCATGCGGATGAGCGAGAGGGTGGTGTAGCCCACACCTTTGTGAGCGAGAGGTTTGTTGCTATGCGCCAGGGAGGAACCAGAAAATTTTAGAAAGGATTCGTAGCCTCGTCAATCGGCTTGGCCTCTGACGTCACGAGAATGGGCGGAGCTTCCAGGTTCGTGTCAGAAGGACGAGCCAGCCGCGACGCAGCTTGACCCCTGACGTCACGAGAAAGGAGGAGCTCCCGGGTCGCATCACAAGGCGAGCCAGTCCATGACCCAGCCGGTCGTAGACGTCAGAAGACGGGGCGGAGCTAGCCAGGTCGTTGTGGGAGACAAGAGAGGGAGCGAGCCCGCTCTTCTCTCCCCGCAGGGCTGGTGAACGGACGTGGAGCAGGACGTGCTCCTAGAGCAGGACCACATGGCACGGGAGATAAGGAGCCGAAGGACAGCAGGTCCCCACGTGGCATCGTAGCTCCTACAAGTTGTCGAGCAGCTGCGGACAGCGTCTTTTCCAAGCTCTCTTGAGTAAGGTTGGTACCTCGTTGTAGGCTGTAACGCGTGCCGAGGCACGATTCCCGTAACCTCACACGTTCTCATGTAACCTCACGGAGCTAGGCTGATTCAGATAGGTTGTGTGTTTTCCCTTGTAAATAATTAATAAAATAACGTAAGCTTTGTCTGTGTCTCTTTCTGAAGTTTAACCCTTAGAACCTTTAGGTATAACACGTGGAGCTGAGAGAAGGTAAGTGGTTGTGTTTTATGTGGTAACCTTGTGCCCAGAGATATATATCACACTAGTTATACACGCCAGTGTAAACTTCTTCCAGTTTACCCATGACAAACTGAAGCCCGAACAGATAGTCTTCTCTTGAGACACAGTATTGTTTGAAAAGAAACCGTTAGGTTATTTCAAAATGGCTGAGGGTATGGGAAGCGTCAAATCCTGTGACTCTTTCGCCAGAATTAGGGACGAAGCACAAAGCTTTGGGATTACAGCCCAGGCAAAGCTGAGTGAGTATTTGCAAATACATGCAAATGAGGAACGTGAGGATAAACTAATCGCGCAGAAATTTGACCATGAAAGGTCAATAGCTGAGATGCAGTTATGTGCACGTGAGTTAGAACATGCTTAGAGACACGAGGCGCCTACTCCTGTAATGAACTTTCCTCCACCACGTGTAAAGTTAAGCCTTTAACACGAAGGAGACGATGTAGATGCGTACCGAAATGATGTGATGCAGATGGGTCATTATGTTGCCTTAGGTCACATGGGTCGTGAGAAGACCAAATTTCGCATCAGTAATACATTTTTCTGGCCCGGCATGATAACGGATATCGCGCGGTTCGTTAGGTCATGTGATGTATGCCAGAAGACCACAGATAAAGGTCGTGTGAAGCCATCACCTTTGCAGTCACTGCCAATCATATCTGAGGCCTTCGAAAGAGTGGCTGTGGACATTGTGGGACCAATAGACCGCTCCATTATCTAGCCGCTAACTCAAATTGCCAACTCGAGATTGCCTAATTTCTCACACAATTTAACGAAAACATGAACAGCTCTGTTGCTGATACTATATGAAATCTGGGTGATTGAATAAATTAACAATAATTTAAAGATATATTTTACCTTACTAGAACGTTAATATAGTTTCTGTTTATCTTATATATAGATATATACAGGAATGAAATCAATCATCTCTATATAGAGAAGTCGTGTATACAGACAAGAATTTTCATTGTTTTTCAGTGTTCTGGTGAGAACAAATAGTATGCTTCATTGAAAAAATTTTTTGTCATTATCAGATTCTATTTGTATAACTTTACGAATAAATGCATGTCATCCGCGAACTGTACTTCATATACGATGTACTACTATAGTGCAGTTCCATTCAAGGTCAAGTACGATAACACTCCGGCAACGTAAACAAAGGTTATTTTAGCCCAAGATTAGCCTCTACTATCATCTATGTGACCCATAAGACATCGACAATGGACATGAGCAATATTTACATCAATGTTTACAGTTTACGGCACCCCCATAGTCTTACGTCTGGCAGTGGGGTGGCCTCAACACGAAAATTATTATTTATCTGAAATTGTAGGATACAAGCATTTTTTACTGCTGCAATATTTCTTGTATAATATAGTAAGCCACAAAGTAGGCAACCAGCTTTCTTTTTCCACATACCATCCTGGTATATTACTGTACTTGGGCTTTAAGCAAAACACGAATAAATAAAATATTTAAAAAAAACTTCAATATACGGATGAAATCTAGTTAAAATGTGTTAAGAAATCACCAACCAATACAATAAAGAACATAAATAGAAGTATAACACCTTAGTAGTGTGGATATTTTGAGACTCGTTCACCCTCCGAGCGAAAATTAGGGGATCTCCAGTTGGCAATTTAGGTTTGCGGCAAGAGGTTGGAGCCGCCTATTAACCCACGCGCAGCTGACAGTTCAAAATATCTCCTCACGTGTGTAGATTTCAGTACTCGCTGGCCCGAGACTATTCCATTGAAAAATGTCGAAGCCACTACAGTGGCTGAAGCACTGCTCGGAATATTCTGTCGTGTAGGTATTCCCAAGGAGGTGCTCAGTGACCGTGGTACCCAATTTACGTCAGCTATGATGAACGAAACTTTCAGACTGCTGTTTGTGAAAGGGCTCAGAACCACTCCTTGGCACCCAATGTGCAATGGTCTCTGCGAGAGATTTAACGGCTCACTGAAAAAAGAAGCTAAAGCGTTTGGCTGCAGAGCAGCCCAAGGAATGGCCCAGGTACATTGCTCCTCTCTTGTTTGCATATAGAGAGGCCTCCCAGAGTTCACTGAAGTTCTCACCGTTCGAACTACTCTACGGTAGTGCTGTGCGAGGGCCTTTGCAGGTGTTGAGACAGTTGTGGGATGATGATGTGCCAAACCCGAATGTCCGTACTACCTACGAGTGCGTCATAAATTTCGTAGATAGACTTAAGGATACGTGCAGAGTCTCCAAGGAGGAGCTACTCAAGACTCAGGAAGTACAAAAGTCGTACTATGATAGAAAGGTCAACTTATGCACCCTGCAGCCTGGCCAGAAATGCCTGGTGCTACTACCTACTGTTCACAACAAGCTGTTGGCTCAGTGGAAGGGTCCGTATGAGGTGCTAGAGCGAGTAACTGAGTTAAGCTACATTGTGCTTGTCAACGGGAAACGCAAGCGTCTTCATATAAACATGCTTAAGGAATAATATACTCCCTCTGATCGTTGTAATGCCGGCATCCAGTACACTGGATATGCCGAAGACAGGGTTGCATGTGTGAAGGCAGTGAAACAAGCTTTTGCAACACCATCGACTGTAGACAAAGAAGGTAAACTCGCATGTGCAGCGGCTGTAGTGCAGGACGTAGAGGAGTATGGAGAGGGTCCAGCCACGCTACAGGCGCGGTAGACTGAGACTTTTAAGGATGTCGTGTTGTCTGAAAAGCTTCCTCCTCGGGATGCGAACCGTATAAAGTCCATCCTTCACGAGTTCTCTGAGGTATTTTCAGACAAGTCACGAACGGCCAATGTTGGAACCCCATAGAATCATCTTAACTACCGGTCAGCCAGTGAGAGTCAAACCTTACCAGGTGCCGTTACACCTCCGAGATGCTGTCTCCAAGGAGATAACAGAGTTGGTGAATGTGGGTGTCATTGAGAGATCTGATTCTCCTTACTGCAGCCCCATGGTCGTCGTGCGGAAAAAAGACAGCGGCGTTAGAATCTGCGGCGAGTTAATGCGATAACTCAAATAGACGCAGAGCCGATGTTTGACCAGCTGGAAATATTCAGCCGGCTGTCAAAATCGAGAATTTTCTCGAAGCTTGACCTCACGAAAGTTATTTTTTTTTAAACTCCGCTCCACTCCGAGTCCAGGGAAATAACTGCCTTTGGCACCCCTGAAGGTTTATTTCACTACTAAGTCCTTTCATTTGGCCTCACCAATTCTCCAGGCGCTTTTAATCGCAAGATAAGGCAGGTTTTGAGAGATGTCAAGGGGGTGGAGATCTTCGTGGATGACGTCCTCATCCACTCCGCTAACTTTGAGGACCACGTACGGTTGTTACAGGTTGTCCTACGAAGACTCTGTGATGTCAACATGATAGTGAAACCCATCAAATGCGAAATGGCCAAATCTGAAATTCAGTTCTTAGGTCATAAGGTAAGTCAAGGTAAATGTCTGTGTCTGGAGGACAAAATACAGAAAATCCATAATGCGCCTGCGCCCCAGACTAAGAAATAAGTAAGAGCATTCCTCGGTCTAGGGGGATATTACCGCAGATTTGTGCCCAACTTTGCGGCAGTGGCATTGCCATTATATAATTAGGTGAAAAAAGGGGCTCCCAACAAAGTTGAGTGGGGCTCTCAGGAAGAAACGTCGTTGCGCGATCTCAAATCGCTGTTGTGTAAGGAACCAATTTTGCAACTGCCAGATCCTTCTCGACCCTTCTTCCTTAGAACAAATGCTTCTTGTGATGGACTAGGAGCAGTACTTATGCAGGAGAAGGATGGTGATGTTTTTTCCAGTCGCCTACCACAGCAAGAAGCTGAAGCAGGCCGAAAAAAACTATAGCACCGTCGAACGTGAAATACTGGCAGTAGTAGACGGTGTAAAGAAGTTCTACTTCTATCTCTATGGAAACGAATTCGTTTTACAGACGAACTATATGCCACTGGAGTCCCTGCGTAATTCAAAGAATGCAAACTCCAGAATAATTAGGTGGGCTCTGTACCTACAACAGTTTCAGATGAGAGTGCAGTGCATATGTGAACGCGAAAACGTGGAGGCCGATCTGCTTTCTCGTTTACTTTTAGATTCGAATGTTGACACATGTTCTGTCTGCTTTTTACAAAGAATTGTGTAATGTTCGGCAGTTGCGTCTTTCGCGTTCTTCTGACAAATAATTGTGTGTCGTATGTACCAGGTTGACTTGCACTTAATGTTTTCTCTTTCTTATATTATGAGATTCCAGCATTTGTGTGCATGTCACATTTCCACCGTGTAATCAGACAACACATTACACAACACATTTGTTGGTGGGTCAGGTAAGCAAATTTCGCTTTAATGAAATGGGCCTGAAATTTTATTTTCCAATAGAGTTTTTCCTCTAGAAAATTTTTCTTAACGTAAATGCGAGGTTTTCCGCTCATACACACACTATTTCTTAGATTAGGTCAGCCTAGGTATAAAGAATTTTTTACTCTCTAGGAGTAAAACAATTCTTCCGTTCGTGTGAGGTAATGTGAGAGAATATTCAGCCCACGTCAAGTGGGTGGTGTAGCCATCCCATGTGGGTGAGCTAGAGGGCGGTGTAGCCCACACCTTTGTGAGCGATAGGTTGGTTATTATGAGCCAGGGAGAAACCAAAAAATTCTAGAAAGGATTCGTAGCTTCGTGACTCGGCTTGGCCTCTGACGTCACTCTAGAAGGACGAGCCAGCAGCGATGCAGCTTGACCCCTGACGTCACAAGAAAGGAGGAGCTCCCGGATCGCATCACAAGGCGAGCCAGTCCGTGACCCAGCCGGTCGTTGACGTCAGAAGACGGGGCGGAGCTAGCCTGGTCGTTGCAGGAGACAAGAGAGGGAACCAGCCTGCTCTTCTCTCCCCGCAGGGCTGGTGAATGGACGTGGAGCAGGATGTGCTCTTGGAGCAGGACCACGTGGCACGGGAGACAAGGAGTCGAAGGACAGCAGGTCCCCCACGTGACATCGTAGCTCCTACAAGTTCTCGAGTAGCTGCGGACAGCGTCGTCTCCAAGCTCTCTTGAGTAAGGTTGGTACCTCGTTGTAGGCTGTAATGCGTTCCGAGAGACGATTCCCGTAACCTCACACGTTCTCATGTAACCTCACATAGCTAGGCTGATTCAGATAAGTTGTTTGTTTTCCCTTGCAAATATTTAATTAAATAACGTAAGCTTTGTCTGTCTCTCTCTGTAGTTTAACCCTTAGAACATTTAGGTATAACACGTGGAGCTGAGAGAAGGTAAGTGGTTGTGTTTTATGTGGTAACCTTGTGCCCAGAGGTATATCACACTAGTTATACATGCCAGTGTAAACTTCTTCCAGTTTACAGTGTGGAGTGACTCAGACTGGTGGGGGGCTGCAGCTGTTGGTTGTCGGAGTACTAGTGTATCCACCCGTGATCTGAAGTAAACGAGAATCACATCTCTACCTGAACAATAGTTGCGGTATGAGTCCTTCTGGTCTGTGTCTACTTCACTGGTTTCCATTTTATATGAGCATACGATTTAGAGTAAACAATGCGAGCATCTGTGAAACTTATGTCCATGAAATTTACCTTTCCGATAATTAAGGGATTCATGGTGTAGAGTGACTCAGACTGGTGGGGGGGCTACAGCTGTTGGTTTTTGGGGTACTGAATGATCCTCTGATCCGAAGTAAACGAGAATCACATCTCTATCTTAACAACAGCTGCAGCATGAATCGTTCTGGTCTGTATCAAATTCACTAGTTCCCGTTTGATATGAGCATATGATCTAGAATAAATTATATGAACACCTGTTAAACTTATGTCCATGAAATTAACCTTGTGTCCCTATATTTTAGATGAGAAGTGTATTGGCAGCTATTAATACAATATTAATGTTATTCCCCATCCACGATGTACCTAGTATAGTATAGTATAGCATAGTAGTTTAGTCTACTATAATATGGTATAATATCCTCTTCTATTTTGATTCTTTACTATAAAATGTCCATGGCTGTGTTTTCTACAAAATCATGGTGTTCCCTTCTATCTGATTTTCCTCCCGGTATGTTACCGGAGGGAGAGGAAGGTGGGGAGAGAGCCTTGTTCTATTTCTATCCTGTTCTCAAACTCTTAGTGTACTTGTAGTAGTATGTAGTCCAGCAGATACCCTAGTTATAGACCAATAGGTCTTCTGGTCTCTGTTCTTCTCATGTATTCTCTCTCTCTCGCTCTCGCTCTCGCTCTCGCTCTCGCTCTCGCTCTCGCTCACTCTCTCTCTCTCTCTCTCTCTCTCTCTCTCTCTCTCTCTCTTTCTCTCTTTCTCTCTCGCTCTCTCTCTCTCTCTCTCTCTCTCTCTCTCTCTCTCTCTCTCTCTCTCTCTCTCTCTCTCTCTCTCTCTCTCTCTCTCTCTCTACTGTACTACCATTTTTGCATTATTTAACATTTGCCTTATCTGTCTTATCTTATCTGTCAATTAAAAGAAACAGTCCCATAACAAAGCAATTATAATGAAAATATTACCAAAGTTTCTACCAATACTATAATTCAATGAAATGCCCAAAGACCATATATACTTACACTGCGGTGGAAGAGTCGAAGGGGAAGAAAGAGGAGGAATTTGCCTCTTGGTGGATGGAGAGATTGTAGGCTGTGTAAGCGGATCCGCTGGGCACATGGCAAGAGTAATCAAGTCGAGGTGCCGAAAATACCCCGCCTAGTGTATGTGGAGCCAAGAGAACAGAGTCTGTGGGAAAGAAAGAGAGAGAGAAAGAGTGAGAGAGAGAGAGAGAGAGAGAGGGAGAGAGAGAGAGAGAGAGAGAGAGAGAGAGAGAGAGAGAGAGAGAGAGAGAGAGAGAGAGAGAGAGAGAGAGAGAGAGAGAGAGAGAGAGAGAGAGAGATCCCAACCTATTAGAAGGAATAAACACCTGGACAAATTGGCCTGCAAACACATGAAAATAATCTAGAAATATGCAATGAAAAGTTGGAAGGATCACCTCAAGCAGAAACTTACAGGCCAGTCAGTGGATAATAAGGAATGGTGGAGCAGCATTAAGCAACAACAGGGCTTCTCCCCCGATAACAGCATTCCACGACTGTCAAAACCTGATGGCTCTGTTGTCACACACGACCATGATAAGGCACAAAGAAAGTTTTTGAGTCAATCATCGCCGCAAAGATGACAAATATCTTTGACTCTCACCTCCTGCTAAATTCCCGGCAATTTGGCTTTTGACAGGGGAGATCCGCAGCAGATCTCCTTCTTCACTCAGCAGCCTGGAACCGCTCCTTTGACCGTGGCAAAGACACCTTTGTTGTCGCCCTTGACATCACTGGTGCTTTTGATAGGTTGTGGCATCAAGGCATCACCACCAAGCTGAAAAGTCTGGGGATCTGTGGTGACCTACACCTACTCCAAGACTACCTCCATGGTAGGACTCTAGTTGTGGTGGTCAATGGGCACACCTCTTCTGAACACCCAGTCAAAGCCAGCGTTCCCCAAGGAAGTGTACTCGGACCATTATTATGGAACGTATACTTTAATGACCTCCTCCAGCTGGTCTCTGAAGCAACAGCATATGCAGACGACTGTACTCTCACAGTCACCAGTGAGAGGAGTGAGCACCACAACACTGTCGTCTGCATCAACCAGACGCTGCAAAGCATAGCCTCCTGGGGCAAGACATGGCAAGTTACCTTCGCTGCAGAGAAAACCCAAGTCACGCTCATCTCTCGAAGACAAGATGCCGTCAACCAGAACCAAAACATCATTCACCTTAAAGGCAGGAAAATTCACCTCCAGGAGTCAGTCAACATCCTTGGGGTTGAGTTCGATACTGGCCTTACGTTTACCAACCACGTCAGAAAGGTCTCCAAGGATGCTGACTGGAAGCTGAGCTGTGTTCGACGCATCGCTCATCTTCTGGACGTGGACAAACTTTACAAATCCCAGGTCCGCTTCTTGATGGAATACTAGTCCCTAGCATGGTCTTCCTGCTCCCGGTCCCCTCCTGGACCGGGTTCAAGCCAGAGCCCAGCGGCTGACCCGGCTGAAAGCTACTGAAGGTATCACACGAAATTTCCAACATCTCCAGCAGCGGCGTGACGTGGCAGGCATGTGCGTCATGTGCAAGGTGCACAGGACGAAGCTCCCATAACTAGCAGGGCTGCGCCTCATCACATCGGCACTGCCATCACACTCCACCTGCGCGGCCCACAACCCGGACAACCAAGTGAATGTTCCCTACGCAAGGGCAGAACATTACCTCCGGTCCTTCACACCGCGCTACAGCCGACTGTGGAACACCTTGATGCGCCAAACTGACCTGCACCTCACGCTGCAGATCTTCAAAGCAAATATTAATGTCTGGCTGCAAGTTGAACCTTTGTAAATAGATTTTTCCAAATTTTTTACTAGTTAGGATATATTTCATTGTATTAGATAGCTATAGATAGTCCTTGGCGTCCCAACCAAGACTTTAGCATATTACTTTCACCAATGTATCAAGTTTAAATAAAAAAAAATATATAAAAAAAAGTGAGGGTGATATATATATATATATATATATATATATATATATATATATATATATATATATATATATATATATATATATATATATATATATAGAGAGAGAGAGAGAGAGAGAGAGAGAGAGAGAGAGAGAGAGAGAGAGAGAGAAAGAGAGAGAGAGAGAGAGAGAGAAAGAGAGAAAGAGAGAGAGAGAGAAAGAGAGAGAGAGAGAGAGAAAGAGAGAGAGAGAGTTAGATAGATATACAACGGTTCGATTTTTGAAACAGTAATGAATTTATCTAAATGAAATAAGGTAGTCTTGAGAGGCAGTGGACGGTGATTGAATCCCTGACAATTATCCCTGATAGATATCACCAAGGTCCAAATGAAGTTTAATCGACATTGACTCTCCAGTGACTACACGGATTTTTCTCCTCTTTTTAGGTAAATTTCTGGTATTTCTGGATCCCCCCTTGAACACAGATTGGAACACAGTTGTGAGACTTGAGACTACCATTTTTTTCTTATTTTTTACTGGTTGCGTTTTCTTTGTTTAAGTTCCATCAGACGCTCATCCTTTTTTTTATCTTCGGAGGCCATTGAAGAAATACTTGTGGTACCCTTCACAAAAGATTTTCATCGCTACCCGCCACTGTAATGTAAGTAGTGGTGAGATTAAAAAAAATTAAGAACAGGTTCTCTCACTACAGATCTCACTAACAATAGGTTATTTCACTACCACAGTTTCTAGCAGCAAATCATGCTGGCTGGCCCGATATACGCGCATATTTATATACATATATATCATATACATATTTAAGATCACTATTCCTTATGTCGTGAGGCGTGACTACAGAAAATAAAAAGTACAGCTTCAAAAATAACTCAAATCCTACCAGCTACAGTGGTGTCTACAGAAATGGAGATGTAAACAAAACGTACGAATCAGTGATGCCACATTCCCTTCCCCTTCCTCACTGAGACTCAGTGTTACCAACTCCAAATAACTTTTGAAATATAGCTAATGTTCGTCTTGAACCCGTGTTCGGCTCCACCCGACATCAAATCTGGTTTTAGTCGTATTTTTGACTATCAAAAGCCAGTAACAAATCTATGAGGGGTCTACCAAAATAAATTATAAGTAAAAGGTGTCCATGGGGGAAAAAATTGAGAACCCCTGATTTAAGCTAACAACCGGTTCTCGGGATTAATGAAATTCCAAGAACAGGTTCTTACGAATCCCATTACTGAATGTAAGTGTTTTGAAACATTGTGAAATTTATCTAAAAGAGGTAAAATAGCCGTGCGAGTGAATTTTGGTCGACATTAATTATATTGTCATTTACACAGTTTTTTATAGTTTTTTTCAGGTCAAGTTCCGGTATTTATATACACGTACATTACAGTGATGAGCAGTGATGAAGGGTGTCACCAAAATCTCGTTCCTAACCTCTGAAACAAAATTGAAAAATTGTAAGTTTCTGATGACCCCGAAGAAAAAAAACATTACCAGTAAAACAAAATAGAGAAAATAGAATTCTCAATTCAGTCTGCTTTCAAATCTGTCTTCAAGGAGAATCTTCAATAATATAGAAATACCAAAAATTGCAGAAAAAAAAGGGACAAAAAGAAGCCGTGTAGTGACCGGACAGTCATCGTCAACCAAACACCACTTGCGACTGGTTTGATTGATAAGGAATCGGTACGTTGATTGTACTGCCAGGGGATTGATCCCTGGCCACTGCCTCACATGACTACTTTGTCGTCCCTACATGATTTCGTATGTTTCCAAAATCATCGCATTGCGTTCATAAGTTTTTTTTCTTAATTTTATACATTAAGAGAAAACAAAAATATGTAAGAAAAAATACTGTTTGTCGCCAGATCCTGTAAAGAGGACAGTTAGTGATATAGAAGCAAATGGTGGAGGTCCAGTTAACATTAGAAGTGTTTTGACACTCCTCTATTGAAAGAGTTTAAGTCATAGGCAGGTGGAAAAACAGACAAAGGAAGAGAGTTCCAGAGTTTACCAGTGTAAGGGATGAAAGAGTGAAGATACTGGTTAACTCTTGAATTAGAAATGTGGACAGAATAAGAATGAAAAGAAGTAAAAAGTCTTGTGCAGCGAAACCGCGAGAAGGGTGGAAGCACACAGTTAGCAACTTCAGAAGAGGAGTCAGCGTGAAAATAGAGGTAGAAGATAGATAAAGATGCACCATTGCGTCGGTGACTTGAAGAATCAAGACATTCAGTTAGAGGAGGAGAGTTGATGAGACGAAAAGCTTTAGACTCCACCCTGTTTAAAAGAGCTGTGTGAGTTGAGCCCACCCAGACATGAGAAATATACTCCATACATGGTCGGATAAGGCCCCTGTAGAGAGTAAGCAGCTGGGAGGGAGAAAAAAATGGACGCAGACTCCATAAGACACCTAACTTCTCAGAAGCTGATTTAGCAGGAGTAGAGATATGAAATTGCCAGTTTAGATTTTTCGTAAAGGATAAACTGAGTGTGTTTAATATGGAGGAGAGGGGAAGTTGAGTGTCATTGAAGAAGAGCGGATAGTTATCTGGAAGGTTATGTCAAGTAGATAGTTGTAGAAATTAAGTTTTTGAGGTAATGAACAGAACCAGATTTGCTCTGCCCCAATCAAAAACTAGTGAAGGATCAGAAGTTAGGCATCCTATAGCATCTCGCCTTGAATCACTTAATTCTTGTTTGGTTGGGCGTCTGTTGTACGACGTTGAAAAATGCAAGGTAGTGTCATCCGCATGGGAGTGGATGGGGCATTGAGTCAGATTTAGGAGATCCTTGATGAATAATAAAAAGAGAGTGGGGGATAGGACAAAGCCCTGAGGAACACCACTGTTGATAGCTTTAGGGAAAGAACAGTGACCGTCCATTACAGCAGCAATAGAGTGGTAAGAGAGGATAGAATCCATAGGATGATAGTTTAGAAATTAAAGATTTATGCCAGACTCTATCGAAGGCTTTCGATATGTCAAGGCCGTCAGCAAAGGTATCACCGAAGTCCCTAAAAGAAGATGACCAAGATTCAGTTAGAAAAGCAAGAAGATCACCAGTAGATCGGCCTTTACGGAAACCATACTGGCAATCAGAGAGAAGGTTGTGAGCTGATAGATTCCTCATTATTTTCTTGTTAAGAACTGTCTCAAAGGCTTTAAAAAGGCAGGAAATCAAAGCTTTAGGGCGGTAGTTTGAAGGATTGTAGCGGTTACCCTTTCTGGGGACAGGTTCAATGTGAGCAAACTTCCACCAAGAAGGATAGGTAGAAGTAGAGAGACACAGACGAAAGAGTTTGACCAGACAGGGAGCGAATTCGGAAGCACAGTTTTTGAGAACAACAGGAGGGACTCCATCCGGACCTTAAGCTTTCCGAGAATCAAGACCAGAGAGGGCATGGAAAACGTCATAATGAAGAATTTTAATTTTAGGGATGAAGTAGTCAGAGGGTGGAGGAGTAGGAGGAATATGCCCAGTATCATCCAAAGTAGAGTTGGTAACAAAGGTTTGAGCGAAAAGTTCAGCTTTTTTAGAGAAAGAAGAGACAGTGGTGGAGCCATCTGGTTGAAGTAAAGGAAGGAAAGATGAAAAAGTAAAACAGTTGGAGATATTATTGGCTAGATGCCAGAAATAACGAGAATAAATAGAATTGGAAAGATTTTGACATTTTCGATTGATGAAA
>JAPQNM010000249.1:0-17500 GCA_029783475.1 Metacarcinus magister
CTATTAGAGATATTGGAAATATAATTGCAGCATCTGATAGACCTATTTAAACTGTACAACTGATATTATGAATATTTGTTCTATGACTAATAATTACGCAGTAAAATGAAACTTAATATTTATTTAAAAACATGACTTTCCTCCTCATTTTCTCGAAAGCTATTAGAGATATTGGAAATATCATTGCAACAACTGATACACCTAATTAAACTGTAAGACTGATATTATGAATATTTTTTCTATGACTAATAATTACGCAGTAAAATGAAACTTAATATTTATTTAAAAACATGAATTTCCTCCTTATTTTCCCGAAAGCTATTAGAGATATTGGAAAAATCATTGAAGCATCTGATACACCTAATTAAACTGTACAACTGTCATTATGAATATTTGTTCTATGACTAACAATTACGCAGTAAAATTAAACTTAATATTTATTTAAAAACATGACTTTCCTCCTCATTTTGTCGAAAGCTATTAGAGATATTGGAAATATCATTGCAGCATCTGATACACCTAATTAAAATGTACAACTGTGATTATGAATATTTGGTCTATGACTAATAATTACGCAGTAAAATGAAACTTAATATTTATATAAAAACATGACTTTCCTCCTCATTTTCCCGAAAACTATTAGAGATATTGGAAATATGATTGCAGCATCTGATACACCTAATTAAACTGTACAACTGTCATTATGAATATTTGTTCAATGAATAATAATTACGCAGAAAAAGGAAACTTAATATTTATATAAAAACATGACTTTCCTCCTCATTTTCCCGAAAGCTATTAGAGATATTGGAAATATCATTGTAGCATCTGATACAACTAATTAAACTGTACAACTGTCATTATTAATAATTGTTCTATGACTAATAATTACGCAGTAAAATGAAACTTAATATTTATATAAAAACATGACTTTCCTCCTCATTTTCCCGAAAGCTATTAGAGATATTGGAAATATGATTGCAGCATCTGATACACCTATTTAAACTGTACAACTGTCATTATGAATATTTGTTCTATGAATAATAATTACGCAGAAAAATAAACTTAATATTTATATAAAAACATGAATTTCCTCCTCATTTTCTCGAAAGCTATTAGAGATATTGGAAATATCACTGCAGCATCTGATAGACCTAATTAAACTGTAAAACTGAAATTATTAATATTTGTTCTATGACTAATAATTACGCAGTAAAATTAAACTTTATATTTATATAAAAACATGATTTTCCTCCTAATTTTCTCGAAAGCTATTAGAGATATGTGAAATATCATTACAGCATCTGATACACCTAATTAAACTGTACAACTGTCATTATGAATATTTGTTCTATGACTAATAATTACTCAGTAAAATGAAACTTAATATTTTTATATAAACATAACTTTTCTCCTCATTTCCTCGAAAGCTATTAGAGATATTGGAAATATCATTGCAGCATCTGATACACCTAATTAAACTGTACAACTGTCATTATTAATATTTGTTCTATGACTAATAATTACGAAGTAAAATGAAACATAATATATATATAAAAACATGAATTTCCTCCTCATTTTCTCGAAAGCTATTAAAGATATTGGAAATATCATTGCAGTATCTAATAGCCCTAATTAAACTGTAAAACTGAAATTATGAATATTTGTTCTATGACTAATAATTACGCAGTAAAATGAAACTTAATATTTATATAAAAA
The DNA here is from genome assembly GCA_029783475.1 of Metacarcinus magister. NCBI lineage: Eukaryota > Metazoa > Arthropoda > Malacostraca > Decapoda > Cancridae > Metacarcinus > Metacarcinus magister. Next base: position 1,720 of record JAPQNM010000249.1, read on the forward strand.
CATGACTTTCCTCCTCATTTTCTCGGAAGCTATTAGAAATATTGGAAATATCAATGCAGCATCTGATACACCTAATTAAACTCTACAACTGTCATTATGAATATTTGTTCTATGACTAATAATTACGCAGTAAAATGAAACTTAATATTTATTTAAAAACATGAATTTCCTCCTCATTTTCTCGAAAGCTATTAAAGATATTGGAAATATCATTGCAACATCTGATACACCTAATTAAACTGTACAACTGATATTATGAATATTTGTTCTATGACTAATAATAACGCAGTAAAATGAAACTTTATATTTAAATAAAAACATGACTTTCCTCCTCATTTTCCCGAAAGCTATTAGAAATATTGGAAATATCATAGCAGCATCTGATACACCTAATTAAACTGTACAACTGTCATTTTGAATATTTTTTTTATGACTAATAATTACGCAGTAAAATGAAACTTAATATTTATATATAAACATGACTTTCCTTCTCATTTTCCCGAAAGCTATTAGAGATATTGGAAATATCATTGAGGCATCTGATACACCTAATTAAACTATACAACTGTCATTATGAATATTTGTTTTATGACTAATAATTACGCAGTAAAAGGAAACTTAATATTTATATAAAAACATGACTTTCCTCCTCATTTTCCCGAAAGCTATTAGAGATATTGGAAATATCATTGTAGCATCTGATACAACTAATTAAACTGTACAACTGTCATTATGAATATTTGTTCTATGACTAATAATTACGCAGTAAAATGAAACTTAATATTTATATATAAACATGACTTTCCTCCTCATTTTCCCGAAAGCTATTAGAGATATTGGAAATATCATTGCAGCATCTGATACACCTAATTAAATTGTAAAACTGATATTATGAATATTTGTTCTATGACTAATAATTACGCAGTAAAATTAAACCTAATATTAATTTAAAAACATGATTTTCCTCCTCATTTTCTCGAAAGCTATTAGAGATATTGTAAATATCATTGCAGCATCTGATACACCTAATTAAACTCTACAACTGATATTATGAATATTTGTTCTATGGCTAATAATTACGCAGTAAAATGAAACTTAATAATTATATAAAAAAATGACTTTCCTCCTCATTTTCTCGAAAGCTATTAGAGATATTGGAAATATCATTGCAGCATCTAATATACCTAATTAAACTGTACAACTGTCATTATGAATATTTGTTCTATGACTAATAATTACGCAGTAAAATGAAACTTAATATTTATACAAAAACTTGATTTTCCTCTTAATTTTCTCGAAAGCTATTAGAGATATTGAAAATATCACTGCAGCATCTGATAGACCTAATTAAACTTTAAAACTGACATTATGAATATTTGTTCAATGACTAATAATTACGCAGTAAAATGAAACTATATATTTATATAAAAACATGACATTCCTCCTCATTTTCTCGAAAGCTATTAGAGATATTTGAATTATCATTGCAGCATCTGAGAGACCTGATTAAAATCTACTACTGTCATTATAAATATTTTCACTAGTACTAATAAATAGTGAATTTTACTTTTTTTTTAATTACTTTCTTCCTCGTTTTCTCGAAAGTTATTAGAGATATTGGAAATATCATTGCATCATTTGATACACCTAATTCAACTGTACAACTGATATAATAAATATTTGTTCTATGACTAATAATTACGCACTTAAATAAAACCGTATTTTTATATAAAAAAATGATTTTCCTCGTCATTTTCTCGAATGCTATTAGAGATATTGGAAATATATTTGCAGCATCTGATAGACCTAATTAAACTGTACAACTGATATTATGAATATTTATTCTATGATTAATAATTACGCAGTAAAATGAAACTTAATATTTATTTAAAAACATGACTTTCCTCCTCATTTTCTCGAAAGCTATTAGAGATATTTGAAATATCATTGCAGCAGCTGATACACCTAATTAAACTGTACAACTGATATTATGAATATTTTTTCTATGACTAACAATTACGCAGTAAAATGAAACTTAATATTTATTTAAAAACATGAATTTCCTCCTCATTTTCCCGAAAGCTATTAAAGATATTGGAAATATCATTGCAGCATCTGATACACCTAATTAAACTGTACAACTGTCATTATGAATATTTGTTCTATGACTAATAATTACGCATTAAAATGAAACTTAATATTTATATAAAAACATGAATTTCCTCCTCATTTACTCGAAAGCAATTAGAGATATTGGAAATATCACTGCAGCATCTGATAGACCTAATTAAACTGTAAAACTGAAATTATGAATATTTGTTCTATGACTAATAATTACGCAGTAAAATTAAACTTTATATTTATATAAAAACATGACTTTCCTTCTAATTTTCCCGAAAGCTATCAGATATTGGAAATATCATTGCAGCATCTGATACACCTAATTAAATTGTACAACTGTCATTATGAATATTTGTTCTATGACTATTAATTAAGCAGTAAAATGAAACTTAATATTTATATAAAAACATGACTTTCATCCTCATTTTCCCGAAAGCTATTAGAGATATTGGAAATATCATTGCAGCATCTGATACACCTAATTAAATTGTAAAACTGTTATTATGAATATTTGTTCTATGACTAATAATTACGCAGTAAAATGAAACTTAATATTTATATAAAAACATGACTTTCCTCCTCATTTTCCCGAAAGCTATTAGAGATATTGGAAATATCATTGAGGCATCTGATACACCTAATTAAACTGTACAACTGCCATTATGAATATTTTTTTATGACTAATAATTACGCAGTAAAAGGAAACTTAATATTTATATAAAAATATGACTTTCCTCCTCATTTTCCCAAAAGCTATTAGAGATATTGGAAATATCATTGTAGCATATGATACAACTAATTAAACTGTACAACTGTCATTATGAATATTTGTTCTATGACTAATAATTACGCAGTAAAATTAAACTTAATATTTATATATAAACATGACTTTCCTCCTCATTTTCCCGAAAGCTATTAGAGATATTGGAAATATCATTGCAGCATCTGATACACCTAATTAAATTGTAAAACTGATATTATGAATATTTGTTCTATGACTAATAATTACGGAGTAAAATTAAACTTAATATTTATTTAAAAACATGATTTTCCTCCTCATTTTCTCGAAAGCTATTAGAGATATTGGAAATATCATTGCAGCATCTGATACACCTAATCAAACTGTACAACTGATATTATGAATATTTGGTCTATGGCTAATAATTACGCAGTAAAATGAAACTTAATATTTATATAAAAAAATGACTTTCCTCCTCATTATCTCGAAAGCAATTAGAGATATTGGAAATATCATTACAGCATCTAATATACCTAACTAAACTGTACAACTGTCATTATGAATATTTGTTCTATGACTAATAATTACGCAGTAAAATGAAACTTAATATTTATACAAAAACATGATTTTCCTCCTCATTTTCTCGAAAGCTATTAGAGATATTGAAAATATCACTGCAGCATCTGATAGACCTAATTAAACTTTAAAACTGACATTATGAATATTTGTTCAATGACTAATAATTACGCAGTAAAATGAAACTATATATTTATATAAAAACATGACATTCCTCCTCATTTTCTCGAAAGCTATTAGAGATATTTGAAATATCATTGCAGCATCTGATAGACCTGATTAAAATCTACTACTGTCATTATGAATATTTTCACTAGTACTAATAAATACTGAATTTTACTTTTTTTTTAATTACTTTCTTCCTCTTTTTCTCGAAAGCTATTAAAGATATTGGAAATATCATTGCATCATTTCATACACCTAATTCAACTGTACAACTGATATAATGAATATTTGTTCTATGACTAATAATTACGCACTTAAATAAAACCGTATTTTTATATAAAAAAATGATTTTCCTCGTCATTTTCTCGAATGCTATTAGAGATATTGGAAATATAATTGCAGCATCTGATAGACCTAATTAAACTGTACAACTGATATTATGAATATTTGTTCTATGACTAATAATTACGCAGTAAAATGAAACTTAATATTTATTTAAAAACATGACTTTCCTCCTCATTTTCTCGAAAGCTATTAGAGATATTTGAAATATCATTGCAGCAGCTGATACACCTAATTAAACTGTACAACTGATATTATGAATATTTTTTCTATGACTAACAATTACGCAGTAAAATGAAACTTAATATTTATTTAAAAACATGACTTTCCTCCTCATTTTCTCGAAAGCTATTAGAGATATTGGAAATATCATTGCAGCATCTGATACACCTAATTAAACTGTACAACTGTCATTATGAATATTTGTTCTATGACTAACAATTACGCAGTAAAATTAAACTTAATATTTATTTAAAAACATGACTTTCCTCCTCATTTTCTCGAAAGCTATTAGAGATATTGGAAATATCATTGCAGCATCTGATACACCTATTTAAACTGTAAAACTGATATTATGAATATTTGTTCTATGACTAATAATTACGCAGTAAAATTAAACTTTATATTTATATAAAAACATGACTTTCCTTCTAATTTTCCCGAAAGCTATCAGAGATATTGGAAATATCATTGCAGCATCTGATACACCTAATTAAATTGTACAACTGTCATTATGAATATTTGTTCTATGACTAATAATTAAGCAGTAAAATGAAACTTAATATTTATATATAAACATGACTTTCCTCCTCATTTTCCCGAAAGCTATTAGAGATATTGGAAATATCATTGCAGCATCTGATACACCTAATTAAATTGTAAAACTGTTATTATGAATATTTGTTCTATGACTAATAATTACGCAGTAAAATGAAACTTTATATATATATATATATATATATATATATATATATATATATATATATATATATATATATATAAAAACATGACTTTCCTCCTCATTTTCTCGAAAGCTATTAGAGATATTGGAAATATCAATGCAGCATCTGATCCACCTAATTAAACTGTACAACTGTCATTATGAATATTATTTCTATGACTAATAATTACGCAGTAAAATGAAACTTAATATTTATATAAAAACATGACTTTCCTCCTCATTTTCCCGAAAGCTATTAGAGATATTGGAAATATCATTGCAGATTCTGATATACCTAAATAAACTGTACAACTGTCATTATGAATATTTGTTCTATGACTAATACTTACGCAGTAAAATGAAACTTAATATTTATTTAAAAACATGAATTTCCTCCTCATATTCTCGAAAGCTATTAAAGATATTGGAAATATCATTGCAGCATCTGATACACCTAATTAAACTGTACAACTGATATTATGAATATTTGTTCTATGACTAATAATAACGCAGTAAAATGAAACTTTATATTTATATAAAAACATGACTTTCCTCCTAATTTTCCCGAAAGCTATTAGAAATATTGGAAATATCATTGCAGCATCTGATACACCTAATTAAACTGTACAACTGTTATTATGAATATTTGTTTTATGACTAATAATTACGCAGTAAAATGAAATTTAATATTTATATAAAAACATGACTTTCCTCCTCATTTTCCCGAAATCTATCAGAGATATTTGAAATATCATTGCAGCATCTGATACACCTAATTAAATTGTACGACTGTCATTATGAATATTTGTTCTATGACTAATAATTACGCAGTAAAATGAAACTTAATATTTATATATAAACATGACTTTCCTCCTCATTTTCCCGAAAGCTATTAGAGATATTGGAAATATCATTGCAGCATCTGATACACCTAATTAAATTGTTAAACTGATATTATGAATATTTGTTCTATGACTAATAATTACGCAGTAAAATGAAACTTAATATTTATATAAAAACATGACTTTCCTCCTCATTTTCCCGAAAGCTATTAGAGATATTGGAAATATCATTGAGGCATCTGATACACCTAATTAAACTGTACAACTGTCATTATGAATATTTGTTCTATGACTAATAATTACGCAGTAAAATGAAACTTAATATTTATATAAAAACATGACTTTCTTCCTCATTTTCCCGAAAGCTATTAGAGATATTGGAAATATCATTGTAGCATCTGATACAAATAATTAAACTGTACAACTGTCATTATGAATATTTGTTCTATGACTAATAATTACTCAGTAAAATGAAACTTAATATTTATATATAAACATGACTTTCCTCCTCATTTTCCCGAAAGCTATTAGAGATATTGGAAATATCATTGCAGCATCTGATACACCTAATTAAATTGTAAAACTGATATTATGAATATTTGTTCTATGACTAATAATTACGCAGTAAAATTAAACTTAATATTTATTTAAAAACATGATTTTCCTCCTCATTTTCTCGAAAGCTATTAGAGATATTGGAAATATCATTGCAGCATCTGATACACCTAATTAAATTGTACAACTGATATTATGAATATTTGTTCTATGGCTAATAATTACGCAGTAAAATGAAACTTAATATTTATATAAAAACATGACTTTCCTCCTCATTTTCTCGAAAGCTATTAGAGATATTGGAAATATCATTGCAGCATCTAATACACCTAATTAAACTGTACAACTGTCATTATGAATATTTGTTCTATGACTAATAATTACGCAGTAAAAGGAAACTTTATTTTTATATAAAAACATGAATTTCCCCCTTATTTTCTCGAAAGCTATTATAGATATTGGAAATATCATTGCAACATCTGATACACGTAATTAAACTGTACAACTCTCAATATGAATATTTGTTCTATGACTAATAATTACGCAGTAAAATGAAACTTAATATTTATATAAAAACATGATTTTCCTCATTTTCTCGAAAGCTATTAGAGATATTGAAAATATCATTGTAGCATCTGATAGACATAATTAAACTGTAAAACTGACATTATGAATATTGGTTCTATGACTAATAATTACGCAGTAAAATGAAGCTATATATTTATATAAAAACATGAATTTCCTCCTCATTTTCTCGAAAGCTATTAGAGATGTTTGAAATATGAATGCAGCATCTGATACACCTAATTAAATCTTACAACTGTCATTATGAATATTTATTCTATGACTAATAATTACGCAGTAAAATGAAACTTAATATTTATATATAAACATGACTTTCCTCCTCATTTTCCCGAAAGCTATTAGAGATATTGGAAATATCATTGCAGTATCTGATACACCTAATTAAACTGTAAAACTGAAATTATGAATATTTCTTCTATGACTAATAATTACGCAGTAAAATGAAACTTTATATATATATATATATATATATAAAAACATGACTTTCCTCCTCATTTTCTCGAAAGCAATTAGAGATATTGGAAATATCAATGCAGCATCTGATACACCTAATTAAACTGTACAATTGTCATTATGAATATTTGTTCTATGACTAATAATTACGCAGTAAAATGAAACTTAATATTTATATATAAACATGACTTTCCTCCTCATTTTCCCGAAAGCTATTAGAGATATTGGAAATATCATTGCAGCATCTGATACACCTAATTAAACTGTACATTTGATATTATGAATATTTGTTCTATGGCTAATAATTACGCAGTAAAATGAAACTTAATATTTATACAAAATCATGACTTTCCTCCTCATTTTCTCGAAGCAGCACCAGCTCATTTATAGTTTATTGTACTTAATAGGAAATTAAACATTACAAAATCATTCTAGAAAAACTATTTTTCCTAGATTCTTATTTTGCTTTATTTATTGGTACCAATATGTTTTTTTATTTATATTTATTTGAATTATTTTGTAGATACTAAATGCATCAACTCCTTTTTAGTTGATATATTCCTAATGCAAACTGAAAATGTTATATCAAAATTATTTTTATTTATAGTTTATTTTACTTAATAGGAAATTAAACATTATAAAAACATTTTAGAAAGTTCAGAAAAGAATTATAATGATTTTAGAAACCATAGAAAACATTGATAAACAAAAAATCAAGAACAAATATTAAATAAGCTAATAATTTTGTACGCCTAATTTCGGTTATTTTTCCTAGATTCTTATTTTTCTTTGTTTATTGGTACCAATATGTTTTTTGGAAAAAACCATAATTGTATGTTTCCACTGAACATAAACAACCACGAGGCTCTTTAATACGTGAATATCACCTCTACACTACTGAAAGGAACACACAACAATAAACTACTTTTCAATAGTTATCCACAATATAACGTGACAGAAAACATAATCAAAACCATGGATCACAACGTCAAGTACTTAACACACACAAAAAAAACATCCTTAAATCATACCATTACCTTTACAAAAACATCTTTTCTCACCTTTTTTTTCAGGCAGTCTGATTGTTTTGTTCCCCGCCAAGATATAGAGTATAGGGAAGCCATGTTCTAGTCACCACACAACACTAGAATAAGGAAACCACAGAGAGTTAATAAGCTGCAAGGACAGGACCCGCTAACACTTTGTCCCTCTACTAAAACTCCATCACTGAAAAAAATTTAATCAAACATCTTAAAACACTTGAAGGGCTTGATAATTTTCCCGAGTAATTATGTCCTTACCTTCATCTAATCTTGAAACACAAAGGAGAAGTAGAGAACTAAAGACGAAGCGTTCAAAGGTTCACCGAAATTGCATTGAATATATTTTTGTGACGAAAACAAAACACGAGCTTCTGTCAACCTCTTTGCAACGTGACACAACACACTCCGTCATTGCAATTAAATGGAATGTAGGTAGATAGAAAAGTAGATAGGAAAGTAGATAGGAAAGTAGGTGGGGAAAGTAGGTAAGAAAGTATCCCTCTTGGAGTACTATGTGGCAAAAGGTGTTAGAGAGAGCATGACAAGAAAGAACTTAGGAACAGAACATAATAACATCTCTCTCTCTCTCTCTCTCTCTCTCTCTCTCTCTCTCTCTCTCTCTCTCTCCTCATTACCCTTCCCCCCTAATTAGTGAGTCCCATCAAACAGTGTAATAAAGTAGCCTGTCAACACTCACAATCCTGATCGACTCCACTCTAAATTGTGTCCGCGGCCAAACAGATTCCCTTACACAACAAATTTCCGAATGTCATTAATTAACTTTCAATTCCATATTAAAACCACTGGCTTCATTATCTTTCTGTGTGTATGTGTGTGTATGAAACAGGTTACACACACATACACATACATACACACATACATACACACACACACACCTGTGCATCCTTTATATTTATGTTACCATGCATGTGAAAATACTGGAAAAGGCTTTTGTCAGGCAGCAGAGAATTAAGAGTAATGCTGATGATATTCACTATGAAAAAGAGGGGAGAGGAAAGAGGAATGGAGAGACGAAAGGGTGGATGAGGAGGAAGAAGAAACGTCAGGAGAAAGGGGAAGGAAGGGATAATAGCAGATAAATGGAGGAAGAATAGAAGTAGATCTGAACATGAAGCAAATTCGACAATGTTTTCTCCTCCTGTTTTCTCTGCACATGACACTCGCTGGGCAGACTCTTGAAAATCCTTCCACTCAGTTCACACTCTCAGTCCTTTGAGTTCTGTTAAACGATGCAACAACTCACATCCCCTGCTACCTTTTTTATTTTTATTTTACCAAGACTCTCCCTTTACATGTGCGTACCTAAGACACAATTATATTATATTAATTGACACACTTGCACTGTCCCACTTTTTACCTCTCACTCTTTCTCTCTTTTGTGTGTGTGTGTGTGTGTGTGTGTGTGTGTGTGTGTGTGTGTGTAACAGACTAATTAGACAAAGGTCCTTAGCCTTAGAATAGGGTTTCAAGGTCCTTTTAGTTTTCATCCGAAAAAATCAATACAAAACATTATGAAAATCAATATAAATGCCAATAAAGTTTCATGTCGGGGCCTTAAAAAAATAATAAAGTTCAGTGTTTTTTTTATCATACGTTGAATTATAAACCTCGTCTCTAAAAGTCTAATGCACACCAATTAAAGCACACACACACACACACACACACACACACACATATACCTGGGTTGACAAAGAGCATTACAAAACACTCCGCAATAAAACAATCATTTCACAATATCAAAAAAGAGACTTAGATATGCAATTCCATTAACTACCTACAACAGGCTAACATCGGTGGCTCGTTAAGTGATTTCAAGGCTATTGTACACAGCAGTATTATATTTCATGACCTTCCAACCTCTCGTAATGTTTTTATATCTTTCTCTTTTCCTCGTTCATTCTCTCATTCCCTCCTTCTCTCCCTCCTGATCTTCCTTTTCTCCTCTTCCTCTCTCACTCATTCCCTCCTTTCCTCCTCTCCCTCCCTGTCCTCTTAACTCACACCTTCCCATCACACATAATATAACTTTCACATGTATTCATTTGCAACATTTTCCTCCTCCTAAAATCAGCGCCTTGCATTTCCCATATTGTTGAATTATTCTGTCTCTACTTTCTCATTTCCTCTAGGACTAAGACACGTTCGCTCCCTCTTATCATAATTACTATTACTTTACCTCCACACACACACACACACACACGCTCACGCACACGCACACACACACACACACACACACACCCACACACACACACACACACACGTGATGTCCTTAAATTTTTCCACAGATTAAGTTATATATTTTTTCAAACTTCTAGGCATCATATTTCTTATACAAAACATGAAAGGAACGTGAAGCAAGTGATATAGATGAAGATTTTTGCAGTTTTAGTTAAGATTATTATTTTGTTCTTCGTTTCGATTTCCAGGACATTTAATAAAGTTGTTTTTTTTTAAGTATCAGCAGCCTTCACAGTCACCCTCCCTATGTGTGTGTGTGTGTGTGCGCGCGTGTGTACTGCAGCGTCACACTAGGCTACACCGCCATAAATCACACACACTCCTACAGCTCATCAATAGTTCCTCGTCCCAAGCCGCCTGTTGCCTGCCTAATGGCCTGTCTCAGTCTTGCCTCCCTAACCCCCGTCCCCAAACCCTCCCCGGCCCCCAAGACGCTGTTATGTGCCTGGCTTTCCTTGATCACACTTTCCTTCCTCGGTGCTGAGTGAGGAGGTAATAATAATAACAATAACAACAACAACAACAATAGGAGCAACCTTGCTTACACATTTTCATCAAGCATCATTACCAGCGCATCACTTTCAAGCAAGGCAACAGTAAAGAAGAAGAGGAGGAGGAGGAGGAGGAGGAGGAGGAAGAGGAGAATATCTATGCCTCACTAACTCCGGAAATTAAGTCAATTCATAATATAACACAACACCAGGGATATGATAATAGAGTGCTTTAAGGTTATGGTGCAAATGAGGTGTCGTGTTGACGTGATGACATGACAAAGAAGAGTATGAACACAGCCTCGTTAATCCCGCTGACGTAAACCTGACTATCTTGCTGAGTGAAAGTGTAGTCAGTCTTGTTAAGTTGAGTTTTGACACGATTGATGGAGGTTTTAATATGGGGAACATTCACTAACTAACACACACACACATTAACATACACACACACAGCCTACAGCACTCGTATCTACATTTCTAAGGGGAACATAACCATTAGTCTTGCGTCCCGATGTAACAAAACTATTACACACAGTATGTTTGTTTACTCCTGAACATTATATTTTACATCCTCCTCCTCCTCCCCCTCTTCCTCTTCCTCCTCCTCCTCCTCCTTTTTTTTCTTGTTTGTTTCTTCTTCTAGGTCTAGTTCTATTTGTTGTTGTTGTTGTTGTTCATTTTCTTTTTTCTACTCGTCCTATTTCTCTTCTTTTTCTGCTCCTTATTCAAATTCCTAACAATCTTTCCTCTTTCTTCTTCTTTCTCTTCTTTTTCTTCTTCTTTGTTATCACCATCACCATCATCATCATCATCATCATCATCATCATCATCACTGACAACTACCATCACCACTATCACCCATTTTCTCCCTTAAACACTATACACCCCACAATTTTAGGCTAAATTACAAACTATAAAAAGAAATGAGACAATTTCCTTATATTAATTCCCCAAGAGACACATTAATATGGAAACCAACTTTTTTTTTCTCTCTCTCTCTCTCTCTCTCTCTCTCTCTCTCTCTCTCTCTCTCTCTCTCTCTCTCTCTCTCTCTCTCTCTCTCTCTCTCTCTCTCTCTCTCTCTCTCTCTCTCTCTCTCTCTCTCACAGACAACCCCATCCAAAGCTAACCTAACCTATATTAACATCACTACATCACCGGCTATACATATATCAATAACTATATGATTTATGTTGGTTTTCATTCATAATGGAAAACCTTCATTATATACATTGTTTTGTCACTAAGACTTAACTCATTCCCACCACGTCTCCTTCCTTGAGTGTTGTGAGTCAAGTGTAAAGTTTCATCAAATTATCTTAGGCACGAGAGTCACGAATCACGAGTCATGTGTCTGAATCTGTGTGTGTGTGTGTGTGTGTGTGTGTGTGTGTGTGTGTGTGTGTGTGTGTGTGTGTGTGTGTGTGTGTGTGTGTGTGTGTGTGTGTGTGTGTGTGTCCAATCAGCTTTTGCTTCGTAGGTGTGAAGTGAAGCCAGTGAAGCCAGCCGTCACCTGCATGGTCAGTGAAGCTCGTGGTGGCAACAGTGATTGATTCCTTCCCCAGCTGCGACAGGTTGCGTGGAGGCTTCAAGGGGAAAAACCCACCGATGGAGTTAACTGATAGACGTACCCAGACACTCGTCTTGTAATATATTCATGTCCTTTTCTAACCCTCGCGGAAAATATTATTAAAATTTCAACACCTTATGAGAAAAAAAAGAAAAAATATCGGTGTTCAATTTTATACTTGTTATTGAGGAAATTTCAAAACCTTAGGAGATGAAAAAAAATATCAATGCCTTAATCTTATATTGTTACCGAGATAAAAAATAAAAAAAATATATAAAAAAAAACTTCATAAAAGTTATTAGTTTTAAACACGGAAAAACCATATTACATTCACGAAAAAAAAAAGAAACTTCCCCACCAATAGTTACTTCCACTAACTCTCCTTTTTAGTATACTTAAAAACAAAAATTTACGACACAAGTAATCACATCATAAAAGAAGGATTTTATGTGACTTCCATTCGGTATAAAGTTCCTCATCCCACTATTACACGCTTGGACGCTGGTACTTGACGGGGCTCCAGATCACTCCAATGGCTTCTTGACACTTTACATCACAGAGTACGAGGGACTTTCCGCAAACCACACTCGCCTCATGAACGGCTCAGGCGCGGCAGAACACCTCTGTTGGAAGGCGCGGCGAGGCGTGGGAGGCGTGGGCAGGATTATTAAAAGGAGTCTTTGTGTGGAAAGTTTCGTTTGAAGATTCTTGAGCAAGTGAGTGAGAGAATGTGTGTGTGTATGTGTGTGTGAGAGAGAGAGAGAGAGGAGAGAGAGAGAGAGAGAGAGAGAGAGGAGAGAGAGAGAGGAGAAGAGAAAGAGAGAGAGAGAGAGAGAGAGAGAGGAGAGAGAGAGAGAGAGAGAGAGAGAGAGAGAGAGAGAGAGAGAGTGAGAGAGGTGGGGCTCACCTCACCAGGCCATCTACTGTCCTTACCTATATATTCTTTTCTTTTACTCTCTCTCTCTCTCTCTCTCTCTCTCTCTCTCTCTCTCTCTCTCTCTCCTCTCTCTCTCTCTCTCTCTCTCCTCTCTCTCTCTCTCTCTCTCTCTCTCTCTCTTTGAACAAGAAACATACTTTACTTCTCTCAATTATTTCACCGAATAAGATCAAAGTTTGTAATTAGAGTTCCGTGAAACCGTACATACGTAGCTGCAGGAGTAGAAGGGGAAGGAGGGGGGGGGGCGGGGGGGCGGGGGCTAGGGGCGGGGCTTTAGGTGAGGTTAGGTTAGGTTAGGTTAGGTTAGGTTAGGTTAGGTTAGGTTAGGTTAGGTTAGGTTAGGTTAGGTTAGGTTAGGTTAGGTTAGATTAGGTTAGGTTAGGTTAGGTTAGGTTAGGTTACTATGACGGAAGGCAAAGTAAGAACCACCATTACCGCCAACTAACTAACTTACTATAAAGTTGTAACTCTGGGATAACCTGACTATAACTCAACTCTATTTATGGTAAGAGGTCATTAGGCAGGCTGCACGCTATACACTGTGGTCTCCTTATGGTGAGAGGCCACCTAATGGGTACACAGTGTGGCCTCTATGCTGAAACGAATCTAATCCAGAACGAGGTGGTGGAGTCATCAAAGGAAGTGTCCCAGGTATAATTACTGCTGCAGGTGAAGGGAATTGAGTGGTGGTTGAATTGCTTTATCTCCCTTGGTCCTATGTCAAGAAGACCAATAAAGGAGGTGACGACAGAGAGCTCTTTACCCTCCCATAAAGGATTGAACACAACTTGAAAGATTATGATTTGGTTACTTCTGATATTGGTGATTGCAGTCAATGGAAAGGCTTCATTAGAGGACTGAATAATTATCACTGATTTTATGATCATTATTATTGCTGTTGTTGTTGCTATCATTACTAAATTGAAGAGAATTGGTAGTAGTGTTCATTTACTGGGATTTCTGTATAAATTATAAAAGCTTACATTGATTTCTGGACTAAAGTTTGCCATAATTTAGAGAATATTGCTCTTCCATCACCAAGATCCAATATATTACATACCAATACATAATCAAACTAACTATATATAAGTGACACAACACTTCTCAATATATTACTTTTAACTCCAGTACTATTTGTCTTACGTCTCCTTGATCATCTTACTACGCGGATGCTACAGTAAGAAGCACTAAAAAGACTTGCTCGATGTATATAAGTAATGTTTTCCCAGTATTACTAAATAGTCTCTCACTTTTCCAGCCTCTGTGTTATGCAAACATTGACCTACATTCTCCTGCTCCCTATTCTTCATGGCCCTCCCCTCTACTAGGCTGATTCACTGTAGGAAATCGGTAGAGAGGTAATACTCACTCATATTGGAAAAGACTAGTTAACATGGACCAAACCCTCCGGCACAGGCAGCCATTCCAAGAGTTAAACTAGAGAGAGAGAGAGTTTCATTAGAGTAACTATATGGCTTTGTTGTTATTAAGTTTACTCATTCTTCCTGTGGTTTCGTAAGGTTCTTGGTGGATAAAAAAAACGTTGTTATATATTTACACATGTTCCAGTAGCCTGCTTTCCTCCACTACCTTTCCTGAATAGTCACGAGGCTACTAATTCCCTGGATATCGTTCGTCTAAGGCAATACATTATAGAACAAATATAACACAAAAAGGAATTGAAAGTACTAGTGGAAAATAAACTGTAATCCCCTTGTATTGACATTATTCCGTGTTATAAGTGAGGTTAGAGTGGTGAAGGGGCAGGAGGTGTTATGGTAGGGTTAGGGAAGAAGGGAAGGAAGGGGAAGGAAAGAAGGGAAAGAAGGGGAAGGAAGGGTTAGGCGTCTCATGTCTCTGAGTGCTCCCTCCACGTCGCTTCCTGCAGTACGGGGCCGTGAGGTGGTAGCAAGCAGCCCGGTGAGCCAGCCAGGACGCGGGCACAGCACACCGGGAGAGTCAGTCAGTGCCGCTCGGTGAGGTGAGGAGGACAGGCCCGCTAGCACCTCCACGCTAGGCACCCACACGCGTCCTCTATACAAGCACACCGCGACGCCCTCTACACCATCACCACCATCACCATCACTATAAGACATCACCATTTATTTCATCACAGTGGTGTCATAACGCTATAGAGTCATAAAGAGCACTATACTACAACAC
>JAPQNM010000249.1:22500-42500 GCA_029783475.1 Metacarcinus magister
GAGAGAGAGAGAGAGAGAGAGAGAGAGAGAGAGAGAGAGAGAGAGAGAGAGAGAGAGAGAGAGAGAGAGAGAAAGACTTGACCATCCAATCAATCAAACAGATAAAGAAAGAGAGTGACATGGAAATAAAACATACATACATACATACATACATACATACATACAAACAAACATACATACTAAACACACACATACATACATTTAACCAAACACACACACACAATAATAATATATAAATAAAAATAGCAAATAATAACACATAGAATCACATACACAAAAACATAACCTTTGAAGAAAAAAAAATATATATGCAAAAAATTAATACGAAATCAGATACCAAAGGAGGAGAGAAGAGAAGAAGAGAAGAGAGAAGAATATAAAGAGAAGAGTAAAAATGTGTGGAAGAGAAGAAGAAGAAGAAGAAGAAGAAGGAGAAGGAGAAAAAGAACGTTAGAGAGAATACGAAAAGGGAGGAAAGATGCTAGAGAGAAAAAAAGAGGAAACCATCATAAAAGAAAGAGGAAAGAGAGAGAGAAAGAGAAGAAAAATAAGTTAAAAAAATTACAAAAGACAAAGAAAGGAATACAAGAAAATAAGGAGGAAGAAGAATAAGATAGAAATTGGATAAATAAAGAATGGAAATACGAGAAGGCAAAGAGAACCAAGGAAGAACAAAAACTACAATAAAGATGGAATAGTCAACAAAGAAGAAAATGTTTGAAGAAGAAAGAAAGAAGAAGAAGAAGGAAGGAAGGAAGGAGGTAATAGGGATCAGATAAGGTTATGGCGTCAGTGAATGGGAGGAAACAGAGGAAGGAAGAAGAAAAGGAGGAAGGAGAAGGATGATAATGGTGGTCAAAGGATAGAAGGATAATAAAAGGAAATAGAAAAAATAAAAAATAAAAAATAAAAATTTTAAAAACCGCAAAAAACCAGATGTATGCAAATTACAAATGGACTCTTTCTCTCTCTCTTATCTTTTTTTCCCTTCTTTTATTCTCTCTCTTCTCTCTCTCTTCTTCTTCTTTATCACACTTTCTTTGTACCACACCTTTGTACAACACTTGGGTCTTTACCTTACTAAGAACTATACAATATATATAACCTTTTTTTTTTCTTTTTTTTCACCACAATATTTTTCTCCCCCACCACACACACACACACACACCACACACCCACACACACACACCCACACACACACACACACACACACACACACACACACACACACAGCAGAAGGCAATCACCACCTTAACCACCATTCCCCCCTCGTTACGACCCTCTAGCCTAGTAACTCC
Organism: Metacarcinus magister; assembly: GCA_029783475.1. Classification (NCBI taxonomy): domain Eukaryota; kingdom Metazoa; phylum Arthropoda; class Malacostraca; order Decapoda; family Cancridae; genus Metacarcinus; species Metacarcinus magister. The sequence goes on from JAPQNM010000249.1 coordinate 23,799, forward strand.
TGGGATTGGGTAGCACAGGTAAGAATCAAGCTCAGGTAGGTAAGATATACACACCTTTGGCCAGGTAAAATATTATACTAGGCAGTGTAGTAAGACTGAGGATTACCTGGTGTGTACGTGTGTGTGTGTGTGTGTGTGTGTGTGTGTGTGTGTGTGTACGTGTGTGTGTGTGTGTGTGTAGTTGTTAATGAAGCAGTAATTAATTTCTAAAAAGTTACTTCATTCAAATTCTCTTAACATTATCCCTCTTTTTTTCTCTTCTTTTTTTTTTTTTACTACGTTGCTGGTTTCCTCTTATTCATTTCTCTCATTCTTTGCTCTCTTTTCACTATGCTCCACCTCCCTCTTACCCTCTTTCTTTATTTCTCTCCCTCCCTCTCTCTTTTTCTCTCTCCCTCTCTCTTTCTCTCTCTCCCTCCCTCTCTCTTTCTTCATTCCCTTCACCTTTTCCATGCCACCACATTCATCGAAACTTGTCTCCATCTCATTTGTCGACCTCTCTCTCTCTCTCTCTCTGTCCTCTCTCTCTCTCTCTCTCTCTCTCTCTCTCTCCTCTCTCTCTCTCTCCTCTCTCTCTCTCTCTCTCTCTCTCTCTCTCTCGCCTCAAAGCCAGATTACAGCCTGAGGAGAACGACGAGAGAGAAAAAGAGAGAAAAAAGAGACAGAGGAGTAAGGGAAGCATAGGAGGAATAAAAGGAAGAAAGGAATATGAGTAAAGAGGAGAGAGAGGAGGAGAGGGAGTGGAGGAGGGAAAGAGAATGGAGGATTGCAAGAGAGGGAGAGAGGGAGAGAGGGAGGTAGTAGAGGAGAAAACAAAGGGATGGTTAGGAGAGAGGAGAGGAGAGGGGGGAGGAGAGAGGAGAGAGAGAAGTCTAATGGGGGTTTAACAAGCGTGGGATGGCTTGATGTGCTACGATAATGGGGTGTGTATGCCCTTACCTCTATAAACCATTACTATTTTTCCCTATCTATAATTTTTACCTTACTTAATGCAATGGTAATATTAACATTCACGTATTTAAGAGACACGCACACACGCACGCACTCAACGCATCCCATTTTCTTTGCGCTGTGTAATGGGTGGGGGACATCACTATTTTAGGAGCACTCAGGTTTTTGCTAATTTTTCATCCCTCTCTCTCCCTCTCCCTCCCTCCCCCCGGACACCGCTCGCTCTCTCCCAAAATTGAGTGCAATCTGGTGTTGAAATTGTATGCATTGTCCTGTTTTACCTCCTCCTCTTCCTCTTCCTCATTCTCTCTTTTTTCCTCTTTCTTTTTTTTCTCTAAAACTGCACTCGTCAAGGCTTTGTTTGTTCCCTTCTGTAAACCCACATCACTATAGCCAACACGCAACCACCACCATAACCACCCCCCCATCTCTCTCTCTCTCTCTCTCTCTCTCTCTCTCTCTCTCTCTCTCTCTCTCTCTCTCTCTCTCTCTCTCTCTCTCTCTCTCTCTCTCTCTCTCTCTCTCTCTCTCTCTCTCTCTCTCTCATTCATTAGCTTGAGGTAAACGAACATACACAGAAAATATCAAACAACAACATATCTATTAGTCCTAACGAGGCTATTAGCGGAAACTACACTAACTACATGTAATTCACTAGTTAAGGAAGGTGGGAGGCAAAGTACTGATGCTGACATGTAAATTCTAACTGGCTATGTACTGGAGAATTACATGGTAGCAGTGTTTCCTAGCGAAGAATACTACACTACTATTAACTCAGTCTGGAGGTAGGACAGAAAGCCATTGCCATTCACATAGTGTCTGTCCCCAATGAAATCAGTGAATGTTATCTGATATCTACGTGTTTCTCATTCGTTACAAAGCGACAATCACTTCACCTTTGCCTCCTGTATTCCTTGGTAGATATAGTTACAGTTTAGTTTGTATTTTATGAACTTTTGTGTGGTAGGTATAAGTAGACTTGTTTCTTCTATAAGGTTTTCAAGATTTTTGTTTGAGTGTGTGTGTGTGTGTGTGTGTGTGTGTGTGTGTGTGTGTGTGTGTGTGTGTGTGTGTGTGTGTGTGTCCCTCGAGGCTCTGTCCCTACACGGCTGAATCCTCTTTTATAAGGAGATCTATGTGAGGATAAGAAGCCTGTCCTCTCTCTCTCTCTCTCTCTCTCTCTTCTCTCTCTCTCTCTTCTCTCTCTCCTCTCTCCTCTCTCTCTCTCTTCCTTAATTCTGACAGAGAGAGAGAGAGAGAGAGAGAGAGAGAGAGAGAGAGAGAGAGAGAGAGAGAGAGAGAGAGAGAGAGAGAGAGAGAGAGAGAGAGAGAGAGAGAGAGAGAGAGAGAGAGAGAGATGAGTAGTGGAACAACAACGTGCATAATAAGCAGCCTAAGGACAAGCGGCAGAGTGGGAAATATTTACACTACATACATCAAGGGAACTGTGTGTGTGTATGTATGGATGTATGTATGTATGTATATGTATGTATGTGTGTCTACAATTCAAAAGGTAAACATATAACTTAATCACCTATAACCCTTTAAGAATCACTCCCCTTATTATTTACCTACGTACCTAACCTAACCTAACCTAACCTAACCTAACCTAACCTAACCTTGCCTAACCTAACCTAACCTAACCTAACTGGGCAGAGTATCACGGACATCTGCTTCCTTTGGCTACGTTCAAACCTTTATATAACCTTAGTATATAAAAGAAAATCATCCATCGTAGTATAGTATTTCATTCTCTCTCTATTCATTCTTATTCATCACCATTTCATTTATAACATACCATTATCCTTCCCTTTCTATCTCTACACTCCATTGATAACTCTTAAATACTAACCCTCCTTCCTCTCTTCCTCTCTTATTCATCACCATTCCATTCATAACACATACCATTACAATTCCCCTTCATTTAAACACGTGTAATAGCTTCCTTACCCTGTATAAGGTAGTTCAGTTCTCTTACACTAACTTTACGATCACCTGTCTATGGTTATTATACAAGGCTTGGGGTCAGTCTGGTCAAGTGCCTCTATACTGCCCTACCTGCCCCTTGCCATCAGCGGTGTGGTAAGTAATAGGATCAGAGTGCCAGCCGTGCAGTGTAATACATAAGACATGGTTAAAGGCTATTATAGGTGGCAGGTCTTGCATCTAAATTGTCTCTGTGTCTCTCTCTCTCTTCCTCTCTATCTATATATCTCTCTCTCATGACATTGTTAAATCATCTTTCATATAGTCCTTTTGTCTCCTCCTCCTCCTCCTATTCCTCCTCCTCCTCCTCCTCCTCCTCCTGGTCTCAATATATTGCTTCCCTTCTCCTCTCGGTCCTGCCTCAGCGTTTCCTTCCCAACAGTCACTCACCGGTCGAAGCAGGTCATTTATAACACGCTGCTACACTCACTGTTACACTCACTCACCGCTTCACTCACTTACCGATACACTTACTCATCTATACACTCACTCAACGCTACACTCACTCAACGCTACACTCACTCAACGCTACACTCACTCAACGCTACACTCACTCAACGCTACACTCACTCAACGCTTCACTCACTCAACGCTACACTCACTCAACGCTACACTCACTCAACGCTACACTCACTCAACGCTACACTCACTCAACGCTACACTCACTCAACGCTACACTCACTCAACGCTACACTCACTCAACGCTACACTCACTCAACGCTACACTCACTCAACGCTACACTCACTCAACGCTACACTCAGTTACTCATGCACTCTTAAACGAACCTACTGCTGGGAAATGTAGCAGTCTTGTGTGTGTATGTATATGTATATGTGTGTGTGTGTGTGTGTGTGTGTGTGTGTGTGTGCGGGTAAAGATGTGTTGCTTCGGAGAGATGAGCGACACATGGAGCGGAACAGCAACGCAAAAAGAAAACTGGATGCAATGTGGCCTCAGGGACTAAACAAAAGAGAGAGCGAGAGAGCGAGAGAGAGAGAGAGAGAGAGAGAGAGAGAGAGAGAGAGAGAGAGAGAGAGAGAGAGAGAGAGAGAGAGAGAGAGAGAGAGAGAGAGAGAGAGAGAGAGAGAGTATTGTGCAAAGAGACACTACACTCCCTTTACACTCCTTTACACTCCCTTTACACTCTCTTTACACTCCCTTACTAACACCTGCAGCACCATATCTTCAACACATCTGGGAAACAATCACTTCACTCTGATATACTACAACTAAACGAGCCTTTCAACATAATTGCTGCTATACGTCATACTAACAACACCCTTATTGTTTCCCTTACATTCTCTTCACTGTAAAGGCCTCAGTCATGACCTTATATAGCAAGCTGTGATGACCTTCTGTTCACTGTCACTCCTTCCCTTGCTCCTTGATTAACCAGGCGCCAGACCACACCTGTTAATCACCGGTAATTCCTGCCCTTCCTGACATTACAAAGGGAAAGAGTGAGTGAGAGAGAGAGAGAGAGAGAGAGAGAGAGAGAGAGAGAGAGAGAGAGAGAGAGAGAGAGAGAGAGAGAGAGAGAGAGAGAGAGAGAGAGAGAGAGAGAGAGAGAATAACAAATGTAACGAATGAACTGTAAGGGTCCTTGGGCTGCACTAGACAGATTGGGGGGCGTGTGGGGGTTGGATGAGGGGGGGTTGAGGGGGGGTTGAGGCGGGTATGAGGATCAGCAAACACCTCAAATCTGATGTTTGACGTGCATGTTGATGATAGAAACTGGAGGAGGAGGAGGAGGAGGAGGAGGAGGAGGAGGAGGAGGAGGAGGAGGAGGAGGAGGAGGCATATTCGAATACAACGTTATATTCTCTAACATAAAAATTAATTACTTCTCTTCATCACATTTTTCATACCTATGCATTTATTACAGCCTTCAGGTAACAACATAAATACCCCCCACCCCACCCCATTAGCCAGGTAAAGCCTCTAAGGGGTGAGTGGGCAGGTAAGTCTGTTTGCTGGATGTCACCTGTCCACTCCCATCACAGTTTATCCTCCTTAGTGAGAATAGAAAATGGTACAGCACATCGTCCTCCACTTTGCTATGACGTAAGACTCTAAGAGGTGGAGGAACAAGGGATTTCAAGAAGTAAAGTGGTTATGGTTTCCCGGAATATTTATTTATTAGTATGTTTACGAAAAAAGAGGCAGAATACGATATATTGGACTTCTTTCAATAATATCTCTTCATCTTGCGGAATATTCACCTCCAATACATTTACGTAAAGGAAAAGTATTGTATATATACGCACGTTCTAAAATTTTAATAGTCACTTTTTTCTAAGTTTTTGTTCATGGTCTTTCTCTACCCTTCCTTGCCTCTCCTTATTCTTGCTTCTATTTTTCACACGTCCCCTTCTCACCTGCCTCGCTCACCTCACCTTCCTTTTTTTCCCCTGGTTTGAGTGGCCGTGTATCAGCGGGAGTAGCGGCGACACGTGAGCCTCGCAGGGACTTAGACGTATGTGAAGTCAAGAGGGCAGCGGCAAGATGCATAATGTAGCAATTTTCAGAACGTGTGCCAGAGAGAAGTGTGCGTGTATGTATCCATATATGTGCTTGGAGAAATATGGGAGGTGGCAGAAAGCAGCTCCACGCCACCCGTCATGACACCCAGCATTACTCTTAGGCAAGCATTACGCAAAGAGGGAGCAAGTAGTCTGAAAAGCAGTTTGTCGTAAAGGAGTACAGTATTAGGTCACATTACGTAGTGGCCTTCACCGTCTTTGTAGTTACGAGGCAAACGTGTATCCGTGATGAGTGTGGTGGACTTACAAGGCTCCGAATATACAAAAGATGTTGACGCGTAATTCAATGTGTTCAAACTCCCTCAGGACCAGAAACAAAACACTGGATGATATTTTTCTGCAAGTTTTCTATCGTTCGATCCGCTTACAAGCTAACTTTAGACGTGAGGCAACACTGAGCGGGTATTACAAACCTCGCGTTCCACAGGTGTGCCAGAACATTTATATATTATATTAAATGTTTAAAAGACATAGGTATCATTCAGGTTCGTCTACCCCCTGTTGAAATTTATGCAATGGAAATTTAACCTCCGAAGTGAACCTGCGTTAATGGGGAAGTGATCAAATATTTAAGACTTTGAACATATATAGAACGAGATCAATACTCTGTGGTGATGACTGTCTATAATAATTACAGTGTGTATTATTATTATAGTGTTCTCTCTCACCATGTTGTGATTAGGACTGAAATGCCACACTAAGAGGAATAAGATATTACACCAAGTTTTCTTTAGATTAATGTTTGCGTGACCCAGCCAACTAAGGGTGACTGATGCGAATCTCATATTTTACAACCGTCCAAACATTTTACATTTTCTTTCAAGTGTGATCGAGGAAGGAGTCTCCAGGGCGTCCCTTGACTTAGATAAGATTGAAAGTAAGAGCACTAAGAGAGCTACGTGTATTTATTGATGAAATACGAGCGTGGAATCCTACACACACACACACACACACACACACACACACGCCATCACATTATTATCTTTCCATCACCTACTGATAATTATTTCCGTGTGTGTATGTGTGTGTGTGTGTGTGTGTGTGTGTGTGTGTGTTGTGTGTGTGTGTGTGTGTGTGTGTGGTGGTGTGTGTGTGTGTGTGTGTGTGATGCTAAGCCACTTTAGCTCCTACGCTGCGCCAGTTTGGTGCCGCGAGGCAGTTCTGTTATCAGTTCATGGCACGCCTGGGGAGGGCCGCTACACACCGTCCTTCAGGGATCACGAGGCCTTCAGGGTGCAAAAACACACACACGCACACGCACACGCATACACACACAATTAGTTAGTCTAATGATCTAAAGTCTGTCCAGAGTTGTTGTTTTCTTCAGTATAAAGTCTGTTCTGTAGTATTTTTCCTCTCTATAAAGTCTAACTCGTATTATTGTTTCCATCTATCTATAGTCTGTCCTGTAGTTTTTTCCCCTATTTCTAAAGTTCTGTAGTACAGAATTTGTATTCATTAACAAGATTTATGATATGTAAAGATCATATTTAAATAAAATTAAAGAGAGAGAGAGAGAGAGAGAGAGAGAGAGAGAGAGAGAGAGAGAGAGAGAGAGAGAGAGAGAGAGAGAGAGAGAGAGAGAGAGAGAGAGAGAGAGAGAGAGAGAGAGAGAGAGAGAGAGAGAGAGAGAGAGAGAGAGAGAGAGAGAGAGGAGAGAGAGAGAGAGAGAGAGAGAGAGAGAGAGAGAGAGAGAGAGAGAGAGAGAGAGAGAGAGAGAGAGAGAGAGAGAGAGATGAAAGCGGCCACAGAAACAGAAGGTCCTGCCACCTGTGCGAGAGGTGAAGGCCTGCACACTGCATCAGGCCACGCCTCCTTCCACCCAAGGAGAAGGCGCTGCAGCCTGTGAGTGTGGAAGTGTAGGCCGCGCCTGCTGCACTCAAGAAGGCCACGCCTGCCCCACATAGGGACACTCGGCGCGCCCCGAAGGCCGCGCATAACAGTGTTGGAGCCTTGTGGAGGCTCTTGGACACCACGCTGGCCGTGGCGCCTCACCCGCGGCGCTGGCACCACGCTCAAGCAGGTGCACCAGGAGTTCGAGGAGTGCGTGTGACGGTGCCACCGCCGCTGGACGCAGTGACGGACACCGTCAGGGTGCGCGAAACCCTCAGCAGGTTGCCGGCACCGTGGCGCGCCTCAAGGCCCTGCTGCACGAGGGGGAGGTGATCGAGGCCCAGCTGGCAGTCACACCCCGGCAGCGGCGTGAAGTGATGGGGCCCGCTGGCGCCACCCTCAGGACACTCCTGAAGGAGTACCCCGACGTGGGCGTGACGGTGCCGCCCCCCACGGACCGTGAGTCTTGCACCGTGTTTAATGGTCCCCGCCGCCAGGTGACAGGGGCCTCAGCATCCCTCAACACTTCTCTGCAGGCCGTCCTCGCTGCCCGCCGCGGCGCCCACCCTAAAACCCGCCGGCCCGCCCACCATAACACCCACTGCCTAGCCTGCACACCCTAACACTCGCCCATCCTCCTAATAACCGTTTCGCCCACCCTCCCACCTGAAAATAAAGTTTCCCCCTAGAATAGTATATTGTCATAGTATTGTAAAATTGTAGTCACTCTAGATGACCTATTTTTTGTAGGTAATTGTAAATGTTTTGTACATTGTATATATTATATTGTATGTTATATCATGATATTATATTGCATAATACATCACAATGATTGAACTCACCCTGTGTGTTAATATAAAGTTTTCCCTTCAATATTGACGTGAAACATTGTAATTAAGACGCAACTCTCTGTATATATAATAAACGATTCTAAGACATCCAACTGTATGGAAATCATCTCGGTAATTATTACAAGTATTGAAGTTTCATGTTTAATAATGAATAACACTTTGACATTCTTATTTTCGTTCTACAGCAGCAAATAAAGCTTTTTTTCTTCTTTTCTCTAGTTCGTGATCTAGTTTTTTCCCTCTCTACAGTTTTTTTTTTACCTCTCTTTGAAGTCTGTCCACTAGTATTTTTTTTCTTTAAAGTCTGCCCTGTAGTATCTTTTTTGTACTTCTTTAATTGTCCCTGTATTTTTTTTTTCGCTCTCTATCTCTAAATTTTACCTATATTTTTTTTTCTCTCTAAAGTTTGTCTCGTAGTTGTTTTTTTCAACTTTTTAAACCTAATCAGAACAAACACACACCCATTGATCTACCACTCTTGCCCTGCAGCTTGTCACTATCCGGGGCAGGTGACGGAGGTAGTGCGGGGCTGGGGTGGGGCGGGGTTGGACTGGGGAATAGGCTTGCGAAGACCAAAGGATCACATCAGGAGAGCGAAGGCGAGAGCGGGCCCAGAGGAATACAATTGGAGATATGATCTTTGAAGGTGTCGCGCCATCACCCCAGGAAGGCCGCGCCCCCCCCCTTCCACCCTATCCCCGCCCCTGTCTTGCAAAGGAACAAAGATATACACGGATGGCTGCCGCGGGTTGGGGGTGCGCGGTTGGGGGATGTTGAAGTGAAGTCAAACTGAAAATTATTAGTTTTTTCTATTTTCCTCTTATTTTATTATTATTTTTTTTCACCATTCCACACACACTTAAGAAACGTATTTTAGTCTTTCACTCTTTAATGTCTGGTGGTTTTTTTTTCTTCCTCCCTCCACTTACGAAGTTATGATATATTCTTTCCACCACTTTATTTCTCTTAGTTTCTTTTTCACGACTTTGCTTCATCAACACATACTCTCCTCCTCCTCCTCCTCCTCCTCCTCTTTCCTCTCTTCTCGTCTCGTCTCTTATCACATCAGTTCCAAGCGCACCTCCTCTCCCACACTACTGCATCCCACGTCTTATCTTGCCTACATACTCCAAATATTTTCCTCACCTTTTGCATTTTCCATCTAGTCTCTCAGTCTCTCTCTCTCTCAGTCTCTCTCTCTCTCTCTCTCTCTCTCTCTCTCTCTCTCTCTCTCTCTCTCTCTCTCTCTCTCTCTCTCTCTCTCTCTCTCTCTCTCTCTCTCTCTCTCTCATAATTCATTGCATCTAAAAGCATTACCATACACTCAACATATATAATGCAGTATGTAATGTATTATGAGCACGTAGGAAGTATTGAATTTTAGTAATGCATAATTTGGGTGATTACCTTTTTTGTGTGTGTGTGTGTGAGAGAGAGAGAGAGAGAGAGAGAGAGAGAGAGAGAGAGAGAGAGAGAGAGAGAGAGAGAGAGAGAGAGAGAGAGAGAGAGAGAGAGAGAGAGAGAGAGAGAGAGAGAGAGAGAGAGATACATTACGAAAATCCATTAACATCATCTCACCATCACCACTATCATCATCATCATCAAGAATATTTTTAGGCTACGGAGGCAAGGGGAGGAGAGGGGGAGGGGTTGCAGTAGGAGCCTTGCCTTAACCATTCAGTATCACCACAACAAAAAAAAATCCCTACGAGGACATATTTAAATCAGACTAACTTAGACATCCGGTCATCATCATCATCATCATCATCATCATCATCATCATCATCGTCATCATCAATGTGAACCCAGGCTAGAGTGAGCGTGTGATGCGATGTTCCTCCACGCATGACTGATGTTTAAGAAGAGAGTTTAATAGCCCGTGATGTTAATGAATTCAATGTTTCAACGGCTGTATGGTAGCAGTGTTAATAGGGCCACGTGCATGCCTCTATTTCAACTTAAAGTACGTTAAAATTAATAGTTCGTAAAAGTAATAATAATAATAATAACAATAATAAGGATAATAGTAGTAGTAGTAATAATAATAATAATAATAATACTGATAATACTACTACTGCTACTACTACTACTAATAATAATAACAATACTACTACTACTACTACTGCTACATACTACTATATACTACTACTACTACTACTAATAATAATAATAATGATACTAACACCACCTCCACTTCCAAGAGAGGCAAGAATAGCAACCTTTTACCTGCCGTGGCCTCTTTAAAATGTCCCTGAACTGAGATAGAGACGTCAGGGGTGGTGGCAGGGCAAGACAATACCACTCTCCCGGGACAACACCTTGGCCAGGCACGAACCAAGGGCCTCACCCACCCCTCTCCCACTCCAAGGCCAAAGACAAGGGCATGGAGGCAGATCACAAGGCTAAGGTGAAGCCAACTAACAACTAATAGAGATTTTAAAAGATGGGAAAAAAATAATATGAACCAGGAAGTTTCGAGCTCTTTACATTATAAAAAAATTAATCAATTCGAAGCTTCACTCAAAGACCGAACTTTTTAACTTCTTTTGAACCTTATGATTATTCTGATAAACTAAACTATCACTTCCTTATACTTTTTTTTTTTATAGATACTGATACCTTAATCATTACAACCTCAAAGATATACACTGAGAAGCCACGGAGTCATAACTAAACCTAACCAAAGACTGTCGATCCTTGAATTCAAACCTAATGGATGAACCTTATGAAGCATCACTCAGAATACTTGACACCTACTCTCCCTCGTTCACCCACTCCTCGTTCACCCCCCCCCCACCACCTCACCCGCATCATCACCAGTACACTCATCAGCTTCAATGAGCAATTAGAGTTATCATAGTACCTTCATTAGCTTAATTGATGCACTTTTTCCACTCTACACATCACATATCGACCGTCATTTTTCACTTTAATACCCCACTGGACGCCTCGCAAACGACCCTCACGTTACGGCTGATCCACACACACACACACACACCACACACACACACACACACACACACTCCCCCAATGGCCCAGTACTTCCCATTAATGCTGAAAAATTGTCGAACTGGAAATATTCTGATAAACTAGTGGTATTAAAAGGAATTAAAGTACCGTCAACGATGAAGCAAGTTAATATTCATTTAAAGAGAGCGAGAGCGAGAGAGAGAGAGAGAGAGGAGAGGAGAGAGAGAGGAGAGAGAGAGAGAGAGAGAGAGAGACGAGAGAGAGAGAGAGAGAGAGTCACACATACGACAGAAAAGCCATCACCAGTATATAAGACATAAGACATAAGGCTCCACCATAGAGGAAGGTGACACGTATGTGGGAAGACAGCAGTGAGTAGGGCAGGGACGGAGGGACTTGGGTGAAGGCTTAGGGGGAGAAGGGAAACAGACACCTACAAGCCAGCAGTAGAAGACAAAGAGGCAGGTTGACAGTAGTAGAAAGAAAGGTGTAATATATCTCTTCTCTTCACTACCACCACCACCACCACCACAACAACAACAATAACAACAACAAACCATATTTCGTATCTGTATTCCACTATCAGCTCTACTGCACCACTATCCTCTATCTCTTCCCAGCATCCCTTATCGAAACTGAACACCAATAATAATAAACACAGTACAATAGCAGTGATAAATGTAACTAACTCTGACAACATACCTTTATCATCACCTACTGAAGACTATATATATATATATATATAATATATATATATATATATATATATATATATATATATATATATATATATATATAAACAATTAATTCACTAGACTTCCCTTCCCTCCCTCACCTCCTTACTATTATTTCTTCCTTTCAGCACAGGTCTAGACAGGTAAGATTATCATTTGAATGTTAACCTCTCTCTCGGGAATGCTCAAGGTACCAGCGAGGGTTACTATAGTATGGTTTAAAGAAGAGGGGATATTATACTTGGGCTTCATTCAGACATTGGACAGGAAGATCAGAGTAAAGTTTTCCATAGTACGCCTGTCAAATTTGACTCCCTCTCAGATGTTACCCTTTATATTTTCAATTTTGTGAATCCCTGACTAAAATGTGATACTCTCCGTGGACCCTATCATATGTCTGATTATTATTAGTAATAATTAAGGTAATGATGCCAGGGTCTGTACTAAGAAAAAAAAGTTAATATTAAAATGCTTCCAATATATTGGTGTAGAGCTTCCAGTTTAATTCAAGCTCCTAATTTTCAAATTTCTTAATGCTTCCGTCCCCAGGAAAACACTCCATTTTAATTGCACTTGTGCGGTAATGATTACAGTAAAACATTACACTCACCAACACAAATACAAGCAAACAAATACACAAAACAGCCAAACAAGCTGTAAGCAATCTGTTAACATTGATGTAGACAACATTAACTCTCCTAAAGGTGACCGTTTCAAAACCATCCCTCGCTGAAGGCAAGGCTGGCTGCCGCGCCAAGGACGTCACATAAAGTAAGGAGATCCTTCCTACCAAGGCCGATCCCTGTCCCGCAGTAGACCACTCCTCACTCTCACACGCATCACCCCAACGCACATGTCCATCCTGTGTTCTGAGCCGCTGTTGACACTCCCGGACACAGCCTGGTGTGAGTCAGCTACAGGAGCAGCACGATGGCCATGCTGGACCACAGCTTGCATGACACTTTGACTGTTGATGTACATAATCACAAACACGACACACCTTTGTGTGCGGCGGACAGCGGGAAATTACTACTGAGGGTGACGCGTGTTGTAAGGTAATTGTGGTGACTTCAGTTATATGATGACTCTTCCATGAAACCTGGTTCATATCGCACCACAAGCCAATGTCCGTGTTTCATATATATATATATATATATATATATATATATATATATATATATATATATATATCATTGAAATGATAACCGTTTTGAATAACATTGTGGGGTACACTTAAGCAAGGGTCGCGACACACCGGTCAGGACTCAAGGGTCAAGTCACGGAGAGGTGGTACGTGACGAAGCGACTCCATTAAACCCAACCTAACTTTCACCTTGTTCATCAGTCTACAGCAGGCAGACACAAGAAGGCCACCAGTCATTGCCTCCATGAATATACAGTAGGCTACGCAAGTGTGTTATCAAACAACAGACGACACTGAAGGTGTAAGGCGTGCTGGCCAGATGGATGGTGTTAGAAGCAGAAGGGTTGGCAGTGACCCAGGGTTACGAGGCTGATCTAACACCACACTGAAAGACAATACAAGAGGAAAGTGTCACACCAGTAACACTCATGTTCCCACTTTCCTCTTAGCCCACCAGAGTAATACTTCCACTCACCCTCCCTCCACAACCAGGACCACACCGCCATCCACCACTGTCTGTCCAGACGCACCATGAATTACGAGAAGTGTGAGAGCAGCGGTCTCCTAATTACACACACGCACACATACTGTACATATGTGAAGTAGACAGCGCTGACAAGCCTCGTGGAAATAAAAAAAAAGAAAATATAAAAAAATATATGTACCACGGCGTTGCCTTCTACACGCTAGTATTTCACAGGAAAAAAAATAGTGTTAAACTTCAAGTATAAATAACGAAGAAAATGTGACACCACCCAGGGCCGGCAGAAAAGGGAAACAGCCGACAAAACCCAATTACAATGGCCCGAGGCTGAATATTAACACTGTACCCTGCACTCGAAACGGACTGAGCCGCCCAACACACACCACCGTCCCTCCCTAGGCTAGGGGACTGCCAGGGACCGACACAAGGAGAGACATAAGCCTAATTACACTCATACATATAATGGAAGTCGGAAACTGAAGGCCATCGGGTTATATAACATTTTTTTTCCAGCCACACAGTGCACGTTGGTGTTCTGGGTCCGGGGTGCTGTAGCCTAATATCCTGCATTAGGATCAGTGGCTCATTATAACTATAATTACAATATCCAAATCCTTAACTCTAAATAAATTAAACTAACTTTCAAAACTACAAACTACATCGCGCTGGAATTGTATATACGTAAAATATTATTAAAATCAACAGGATACAACAGGGTGAGAGAGCAGCCGCGTGTCAGACTCTCATCTTGAGTCTGGCAACGAGGCTCCACCACCCAACGCCCTCTGTCAGGCCTTCCTAAGTCTTGTTATATTTCACCTGTATTATGGCCTGTTAAAACGGTAGCACGGAGACAGGACCATGTGTGTGTGTGTGTGTGTGAGAGAGAGAGAGAGAGAGAGAGAGAGAGAGAGAGAGAGAGAGAGGGAAGAGGAGAAGGAGAAAGAGAGAGAGAGAGAGAGAGAGAGAGATTACCGTAATCGACCACAGTTGAATACAATAACCCTGCTAAAATGTTAACACCATACAGTGGACAGTTTTGGGGCGCGGGAATCCCTGGCTGTTTATAAAATTGGGTTTGTTTTAGTCAGCTGATGTTGGTTGGGTTGGCTTACACACCGTCCAGTACAAAACATTATCACATCATACTATTACCACCACCACTACAGTGAACAAAAGTTTTTACCAATACATATATACATAGTTCCACACACACACCCACACATACATACATACATACACACACATACACTCTCTACACACCCCTACCCACTCACTTCTGTTTTGTTCATAATAAACAAATAAATATTCTGTTAAACAATTCCCACAAAACGTTCTGATTGTAAACAAAACTGGATACATATATATTTTTTTACACGATTCTAATAACATAAACAAACATGGCTGGCTTTGTTGACATCGTTTTGTGTTTAAATTATTTTCTAAGTGACTTTACTGAATTAATACTGTAACTTAGAGCTTCAAGACAGTGATTTGAAGCTTAAACTCTAGGCAAGGCTTCATCTGATAAGGTATGATGGTGATAGAGGCTTCAGTAGCAAGGAAATGAGAGAGAGAGAGAGAGAGAGAGAGAGAGAGAGAGAGAGAGAGAGAGAGGAGAGAGAGAGAGAGAGAGAGCGAGCAAGGCTAGTGTCTCTCCTCTCTCTGCTGTAAAAAGAGACATATTAAAAGCGAACTAATTTAACTTAGGCTATGAGAGATGTTATGTCCTCTCCACGTGTCTCCATCAATACACACATATACATACACACACACACACACACACACACACACACACACACATATCCTTGAACTGGGATACAAATTAATTATCTTTCACTGACTCGTATGTGTATAATCTTCCTGCTTCACGGATAAGTAATGTGATACGTAATCCTCCCTCGACCTACTGTGCTATACTGAAGAAAAAAAAATTGATTACACTTTCATACATGAGAAAAATTGTCGTACTATATATTTTTTTTCATCAGGAATGGAATAAAACTTTGGATTCTTTTATTCTATAGAAGTACTAATTAATAAAATACCAAAAAAATATATATAAAAAGATTCAAATGTAAGGTAGAGATAGAAAAAAATAGAATACGAATATTAGAACCGTAATTAAGGCGAAACACATAGCAGCTGAAACTTTACCTTATATCAATTTTCAAGGTAAATATTAACTCTATATGCTTGTAAGTTATTACATAATTAATCAAATATATTATAATGTTAATTAGTATGTTAAAAAGAACGTAAATAATCCTTAAAGCAATTGAAATATGAAAACAAAGCGAGAAGTGTGAGGCTAGGCTAGGCTAGGCTAGGCTATCACTCAGATGTTAGGTTATGTATATTAATTTTACAAACTATTCTTTACTATTATCAGTGTTTAACTGCATGCATTATTACTACACAAAACTATTGACCTGTTTTTTACTCAGAAACGTATGTTTAATTTTATATGTAGGTTATTTAGAGCCAATATTTAAATAGTAAGTTAACGGATTCTGGCTAGGCTATAGGAAGTGCGCTCTCTCTCTCTCTCTCTCTCTCTCTCTCTCTCTCTCTCTCTCTCTCTCTCTCTCTCTCTCTCTCTCTCTCTCTCTCTCTCTCTCTTATCCATCGTTATCTATTTACATGTCTACTTACCTATCTATATGTCCTATGTCTGTGTATCTTTCTATCAACCTGTGTATCTATCTCTGTTTGGCCATTTGTCTATTCATCCATCTATCTGTCATATATCTATCGAGCTTGCCTTGTGTTATTGAGCAGCAAGGGAAATAATGTGTACCCACGCTGTCCTGGATATTCCATCTTGCCTCACAGTGTCTGGTTGCAATGCTCTCCACAGCAGGAAGAAATGCAGTTATTAAGTATATATTGATGTGTCTCTATTTTCATATCTATCAACTTCTCTGTTTATCTATCTATGTATCAGTCCAACTATCTATCTATCATTATTATTGTTATTATCATTGTTATTAGTGTTATTATTATTGTTATTATATTATTATTATTGTTTGTTATATAGATAATCGACTTTATTCATGGTGGTACATAGCCTACTGGTCTGTTTACGATCCAGTCTTGAGGATCAGATGGTGCGATGGGGAGGTGTTTCGTAGAGACAGCTGTGTGTGTGTGTGTGTGTGTGTTGTGTTGGCAACGACCATGAGCAGTAACCGTAGTAGTTCTGGAGACGTTATTCGTTGTGGCCATGCGTGTAGTCATAGAGGATTACCTGAGCAGTCTTCACCGGAATCACCCATTCACTCCCATTGATGGCAGGCATGTATGGAGCAGCTTGGTGCCTGATGGTGATTGGGGTTATTCATATGTAGTACTTGACGAGTGATTGAAAAATACACTAACCTAAACTAATCTAACCTAACCTAACCTAACCTAACCTAACCTAATCTATATGTACGAACCTTAGTTATCAGCTGAACCTATCATCTTGCATGTCATTATTTCCCGTGACTTCTTGAAATTGTCAGTTGTCTAACCAGATTTCACAGAGTATTATTTTATTGTGCTACCAAGTGAGAGTCGAGCGGCTTCTGAACCTGCTTTGCTCTGTGATATGATCGCTAACCACCCACCACAGTTACAGGATGATTAACTCGTGCATTCATCACACATATAGGATTAATCAAGGAGATAGGAGTGTTGCAATGGAGAAATACATGTAGTCAGAACATTTAGTAGAAACGTGGAAGAAATAAGAGTAGATGTTGATGGCGAGGGAAGCAACGGCACAGTGGAGAATGATAGGCTAGAGGGAGTTGAGGATAGAATGAAACCTTTCACTGATCATACATACACTACACAACGAATCTGCTATTGAAAATATTTATACATGATGGTGTGAGAGGGTGACTTGAGTATTCCTTAGAATGAGGGAATAGTTTGTGTATGTACTTTGGTAGAGAAATGGAAGTCTGAAACAGTTATCAGTAAAATAGTAGAAATAGTGAAGCTATCTGAAGCGAAGCAACGAACGCAACGACCATTTCTAAAGTTCATGGTAGAAGGGGCGTGGCTAACGGGTAGGGTTGCCACCTCCATCTAAAACAAAAAATACAGAACGCAGTAGGTAAAGTTGGAACAGTGATGGCGAGTGGAGAGAGCCCATCTATCAGCGGGGCTTGAAGGCAAGTACTTTCTTAAGTGCCCTGTATTAGGAGGAGTTTAAGGTTATCTGGACTAAATGCGAGGATATATTTTTGTGAACTGGTTATTTAAATGACTCAATATTTGGTCACGATGATTTTGAATTGATTATTTAATTTGCTTGACTATTCATACAGCCAAATACAGAACAAATGGCGTTCTGTATTGGTTCAAGACGGAACGCAACATTTAATGATTCCGTATTTTAAGGAACAGGTGGTCATCTTACTAACGGGTAAAGAAAACGGGAGAACAGGGTCGTGAGCGTTAACAAGTGAGTGAACGACGTAGTTTGATCGTTAGTGATACATAGAAGCAAGAAAGTATAAAATATGTCATACATAGGATGGGATAAAAGGCAGCCTTGCTCTGAGCTTGTCCTACATTACATAATTACCTAACATGATATAAGCCACAACTTTTATATTTGTTTACTAAGGAGAATGAGGCAACTTTGTTATTTAAGGGAAGGGGAATTAAGGGGAATATGACCTCGTTTGTATATTCCATGTGATGAACTTTCCTGTTTACGTGGTTTAATTATTACTATGACGGGTTTTTTTTTTCCGTATACGGTAATATTTAATGTTAATTTGGTAGGGTTTATCAGTGTTTTCGGACGTACACTGTGCTCACAAAGATTATGTAATGAATAAATCTCCTCTCTCTCTCTCTCTCTCTCTCTCTCTCTCTCTCTCTCTCTCTCTCTCTCTCTCTCTCTCACACTTTTCAGAACTATTACTGATAATTACTGATAATTACTGTTCCATGTATGTACACTCTAAGCTGCACGTCGGAAAACAATACATATATATTTAATTTTTTCACCATCAAACATCACCTGACATCGTGTATTGCGTAACGTAACTTCATCGTTAAAGTGCACACAGTCACGCCGACTGCACGACAACTAGACTGTTTCAAATTATTCTGTGTTCGAAGCAATGCAACGAAATGCTTCACTATGCCACTGTGCCCGCTGGGATGAAAACCTAGACCCTTTGTGGCTCGAGAGAAGAGAGA
>JAPQNM010000251.1:0-11792 GCA_029783475.1 Metacarcinus magister
TGTGTGTGTGTGAGTGTATATAAACAGAAAGCAAAAGGACGTTTGTGTGTGTGTATATATATATATATATATATATATATATATATATATATATTTATATATATATATATATATATATATATATATATATATATATATATTTATATATATATATATATATATATATATATATATTTATATATATATATATATATATATATATAATATATATATATATATTTATATATATATATATATATATATATATATATATATATTTATATATATTTATATATATATATATATATATATATATACATATATATATATATATATATATATATATATATATATGTATATATATATATATATATATATATATATATGTATATATATATATATATATATATATATATACATATATATATATATATATATATATATATATATATATATATGTATATATATATATATATATATATATATATATATATATATATATATATGAGGAGGAAATTAATGTTTTTAAATAAATATTAAGTTTCATTTTACTGCGTATTTATTAGTCATAGAACAAATATTCATAATGACAGTTGTACAGTTTAATTAGGTGTATCAGAATCTGCAATAAATTTTCCAATATCTCTAATAGCTTTCGGGAAAATGAGGAGGAAAGTCATGTTTTTATATAAATATAAAGTTTCATTTTACTGCGTAATTATTAGTTATAGAACAAATATTCATAATTTCAGTTTTACAGTTTAATTAGGTCTATCAGATGCTGCAATGATATTTCCAATATCTTTAATAGCTTTCGAGAAAATGAGGAGGAAATTCATGTTTTTATATAAATATTAAGTTTCATTTTACTGCGTAATTATTAGTCATAGAACAAATATTAATAATGACAGTTGTACAGTAAAATTAGGTGTATCAGATGCTGCAATAATATTTCCAATATCTCTAATAGCTTTCGAGGAAATGAGGAGAAAAGTTATGTTTATATAAAAATATTAAGTTTCATTTTACTGAGTAATTATTAGTCATAAAACAAATATTCATAATGACAGTTGTACAGTTTAATTAGGTGTATCAGATGCTGTAATGATATTTTCAATATCTCTAATAGTTTGCGAGAAAATTAGGAGGAAAGTCATGTTTTTATATAAATATAAAGTTTAATTTTACTGCATAATTATTAGTCATAGAACAAATATTCATAATTTCAGTTTTACAGTTTAATTAGGTCTATCAGATGCTGCAATGATGTATCCAATATCTCTAATAGCTTTCGAGAAAATGAGGAGGAAATTCATGTTTTTATATAAATATTAAGTTTCATTTTACTGCGTAATTATTAGTCATAGAATAAATATTCGTAATGACAGTTTTACAGTTTAATTAAGTGTATCAGATGCTGCAATCATATTTCCAATATCTCTAATAGCTTTCGGGAAAATGAGGAGGAAAGTCATGTTTTTATATAAATATTAAGTTTCATTTTACTGCGTAATTATTAGTCATAGAACAAATATTCATAATCACAGTTGTAGAGTTTAATTAGGTGTATCAGATGCTGCAATGATATTTCCAATATCTCTAATAACTTTCGAGAAAATGAGGAGGAAAGTCATGTTTTTAAATAAATATTAAGTTTAATTTTACTGCGTAATTGTTAGTCATAGAACAAATATTCATAATGACAGTTGTAAAGTTTAATTAGGTCTATCACATGCTGCAATTATATTTCCAATATCTCTAATAGCTATCGAGAAAATGACGAGGAAAGTCATGTTTTTATATAAAAATACGGTTTTATTTTACTGCGTAATTATTGGTCATAGAAAAAATATTCATAATATCAGTTGTACAGTTGAATTAGGTGTATCAGATGATGCAATGATATTTCCAATATCTCTAATAGATTTCGAGAAAACGAGGAAGAAAGTAATTTTAAAAAAAGTAAAATTCAGTATTTATTAGTACTAGTGCAAATATTCATAATGATAGTAGTAGATTTTAATTAGGTCTATCAGATGCTGCAATGATATTTCCAATATCTCTAATAGCTTTCGAGAAAATGAGGAGGAATATCATGTTTTTATATAAATATATAGTTTCATTTTCCTGCGTAATTATTAGTCATAGAACAAATATTCATAATGTCAGTTTTACAGTTTAATTAGGTCTATCAGATGCTGCAATGATATTTCCAATATCTCTAATAGCTTTCGAGAAAATGAGGAGGAAAATCATGTTTTTATATAAGTATTAAGTTTCATTTTACTGCGTAATTATTAGTCATAGAATAAATATTCATAATGAGAGTTGTACAGTTTAATTAGGTGTATAAGGTGCTGTAATGATATTTCCAATATCTCTTAATAACTTTCGAGAAAATGAGTAGGAAAGTCATGTTTATATATATAAATTAAGTTTCATTTTACTGCGTAATTATTAGTCATAGAACAAATATTCATAAGGACAGTTGTACAGTTTAATTAGGTGTATCAGAAGCTGCAATGATATTTCCAATATCTCTAATAGCTTTCGAGAAAATGAGGAAGGAAAATCATGTTTTAAAATAAATATTAAGTTTAATTTTACTGCGTAATTATTAGTTATAGAACAAATATTCATAATATCAGTTTTACAGTTTAATTAGGTTTATCAGATACTGCAATGATATTTCCAATATCTCTAATAGCTTTCGGGAAAATGAGCAGGAAAGTCATGTTTATATATAAATATTAAGTTTCATTTTACTGCGTAATTATTAGCCATAGAACAAATATTCATAATGACAGTTGTACAGTTTAATTAGGTGTATCAGATGCTACAATGATATTTCCAATATCTCTAATAGCTTTCGGGAAAATGAGGAGGAAAGTCATGTTTTTATATAAATATTAAGTTTAATTTTATTGCGTAATTATTAGTCATAAAACAAATATTCATAATTACAGTTGTACAGTTTAATTAGGTGTATCAGATTCTCCAATGATATTTCCAATATTTTTAATAGCTTTCGGGAAAATGAGGAGGAAAGTCATGTTTTTAAATAAATATTAAGTTTAATTTTACTGCGTAATTATTAGTCATAGAACAAATATTCATAATATCAGTTTTACAATTTAATTAGGTGTATCAGATGCTGCAATGATATTTCCAATATCTCTAATAGCTTTCGGAAAATGAGGAGGAAAATCATGTTTATATATAAATATTAAGTTTCATTTTACTGCGTAATTATTAGTCATAGAAAAAATATTCATAATGACAGTTGTACAGTTTAATTAGTTGTATGAGATGCTGCAATGATATTTCCAATATCTCTAATAGCTTTTGGGAAAATGAGGAGGAAAGTCATGTTTTTATATAAATATTAAGTTTCATTTTACTGCGTAATTATTAGCCATAGAACAAATATTCATAATATCAGTTGTACAGTTTAATTAGGTATATCAGATGCTGCAATGATATTTCCAATATCTCTAATAGCTTTCGAGAAAATGAGGAGGAAAGTCATGTTTTTAAATAAATATTAAGTTTAATTTTACTGCGTAATTGTTAGTCATAGAACAAATATTCATAATGACAGTTGTACAGTTTAATTAGGTGTATCAGATGCTGCAGTGATATTTCCAATATCTCTAATAGCTTTCGGGAAAATGAAGAGGAAATTCATGTTTTTAAATAAATATTAAGTTTCATTTTACTGCGTAATTATTAGTCATAGAAAAAATATTCATAATATCAGTTGTACAGTTTAATTAGGTGTATCAGCTGTTGCAATGATATTTCCAATATCTCTAATAACTTTCGAGAAAATGAGGAGGAAAGTCATGTTTTTAAATAAATATTAAGTTTCATTTTACTGCGTAATTATTAGTCATAGAACAAATATTCATAATATCAGTTGTACAGTTTAATTATGTTTATCAGATGCTGCAATTATATTTCCAATATCTCTAATAGCTATCGAGAAAATGACGAGGAGAATCATGTTTTTATATAAAAATACGGTTTTATTTTACTGTGTAATTATTAGTCATAGAACAAATATGCATAATATCAGTTGTACAGTTGAATTAGGTGTATCAGATGATGCAATGATATTTCCAATATCTCTAATAGCTATCGAGAAAACGAGGAAGAAAGTAATTTAAAAAAAAGTAAAATTCAGTATTTATTAGTACTAGTGAAAATATTCATAATGACAGTAGTAGATTTTAATCAGGTCTATCAGATGCTGCAATGATATTTCCAATATCTCTAATAGCTTTCGAGAAAATGAGGAGGAATGTCATGTTTTTATATAAATATATAGTTTCATTTTACTGCGTAATTATTAGTCCTAGAACAAATATTCATAATGTCAGTAATACAGTTTAATTAGGTCTATCAGATGCTGCAGTGATATTTCCAATATCTCTAATAGCTTTCGAGAAAATGAGGAGAAAAATCATGTTTTTATATAAATATTAAGTTTCATTTTACTGCGTAATTATTAGTCATAGAACAAATATTCATAATGAGAGTTGTACAGTTTAATTATGTGTATCAGATGCTGCAATGATATTTCCAATATCTCTAATAGCTTTCGAGAAAATGAGGAGGAAAGTCATGTTTTTATATAATTATTAAGTTTCATTTTACTGCGTAATTATTAGCCATAGAACAAATATTCATAACATCAGTTGTACAGTTTAATTAGATGTATCACATGCTGCAATGATATTTCCAATATCTCTAATAGCTTTCAAAGAAAATGAGGAGGAAAATCATGTTTTTATATAAATATTAAGTTTCATTTTACTGCGTAATTATTAGCCATAGAACAAATATTCATAATATCAGTTGTACAGTTTAATTAGGTGTATCAGATGCTGCAATGATATTTCCAATATCTCTAATAGCTTTCGGAAAAATGAGGAGGAAAGTCATGTTTATATATAAATATTAAGTTTCATTTTACTGCGTAATTATTAGTCATAGTAAAAATATTCATAATGACAGTTGTACAGTTTAATTAGTTGTATCAGATGCTGCAATGATATTTCCAATATCTCTAATAGCTTTCGGGAAAATGAGGAGGAAAGTCATGTTTTTATATAAATATTAAGTTTCATTTTACTGCGTAATTATTAGCCATAGAACAAATATTTATAATATCAGTTGTACAGTTTAATTAGGTGTATCAGATGCTGCAATGATATTTCCAATATCTCTAATAGCTTTCGAGAAAATGAGGAGGAAAGTCATGTTTTTAAATAAATATTAAGTTTAATTTTACTGCGTAATTATTAGTCATAGAACAAATATTCATAATATCAGTTTTACAGTTTAATTAGGTGTATCAGATGCTGCAATGATATTTCCAATATCTCTAATAGCTTTCGGAAAAATGAGGAGGAAAGTCATGTCTATATATAAATATTAAGTTTCATTTTACTGCGTAATTATTAGTCATAGAAAAAATATTCATAATGACAGTTGTACAGTTTAATTAGTTGTATCAGATGCTGCAATAATATTTCCAATATCTTTAATAGCTTTCGGGAAAATGAGGAGGAAAGTCATGTTTTTATATAAATATTAAGTTTCATTTTACTGCGTAATTATTAGCCATAGAACAAATATTCATAATATCAGTTGTACAGTTTAATTAGGTGTATCAGATGCTGCAATGATATTTCCAATATCTCTAATAGCTTTCGAGAAAATGAGGAGGAAAGTCATGTTTTTAAATAAATATTAAGTTTCATTTTACTGCGTAATTATTAGTCATAGAATAAATATTCATAATATCAGTTGTACAGTTTAATTATGTTTATCAGATGCTGCAATTATATTTCCAATATCTCTAATAGCTTTCGAGAAAATGACGAGGAAAATCATGTTTTTATATAAAAATACGGTTTTTTTTACTGCGTAATTATTAGTCATAGAACAAATATTCATAATCACAGTTGTAGAGTTTAATTAGGTGTATCAGATGATGCAATGATATTTCCAATATCTCTAATAGCTTTCGAGAAAACGAGGAAGAAAGTAATTTAAAAAAAAGTAAAATTCAGTATTTATTAGTACTAGTGAAAATATTCATAATGACAGTAGTAGATTTTAATCAGGTCTATCAGATGCTGCAATGATATTTCCAATATCTCTAATAGCTTTCGAGAAAATGAGGAGGACTGTCATGTTTTTATATAAATATATAGTTTCATTTTACTGCGTAATTATTAGTCATAGAACAAATATTCATAATGTCAGATTTACAGTTTAATTAGGTCTATCAGATGCTGCAGTTATATTTCCAATATCTCTAATAGCTTTCGAGAAAATGAGGAGGAAAATCATGTTTTTATATAAATATTAAGTTTCATTTTACTGCGTAATTATTAGTCTTAGAACAAATATTCATAATGAGAGTTGTACAGTTTAATTAGGTGTATCAGATGCTGCAATGATATTTCAATATCTCTAATAGCTTTCGAGAAAATGAGGAGGAAAGTCATGTTTTTATATAAATATTAAGTTTCATTTTACTGCGTAATTATTAGCCATAGAACAAATATTCATAACATCAGTTGTACAGTTTAATTAGATGTATCACATGCTGCAATGATATTTCCAATATCTCTAATAGCTTTCGAGAAAATGAGGAGGAAAATCATGTTTTTATATAAATATTAAGTTTCATTTTACTGCGTAATTATTATCCATAGAACAAATATTCATAATATCAGTTGTACAGTTTAATTAGGTGTATCAGATGCTGCAATGATATTTCCAATATCTCTAATAGCTTTCGAGAAAAGGAGGAGGAAAGTCATGTTTATATATAAATATTAAGTTTCATTTTACTGCGTAATTTTTAGTCATAGAAAAAATATTCATAATGACAGTTGTACAGTTTAATTAGTTGTATCAGATGCTGCAATGATATTTCCAATATCTCTAATAGCTTTCGGGAAAATGAGGAGGAAAGTCATGTTTTTATATAAATATTAAGTTTAATTTTACTGCGTAATTATTAGCCATAGAACAAATATTCATAATATCAGTTGTACAGTTTAATTAGGTGTATCAGATGCTGCAATGATATTTCCAATATCTCTAATAGCTTTCGAGAAAATGAGGAGGAAAGTCATGTTTTTAAATAAATATTAAGTTTAATTTTACTGCGTAATTATTAGTCATAGAACAAATATTCATAATATCAGTTTTACAGTTTAATTAGGTGTATCAGATGCTGCAATGATATTTCCAATATCTCTAATAGCTTTCGGAAAAATGAGGAGGAAAGTCATGTTTTTAAATAAATATTAAGTTTCATTTTACTGCGTAATTATTAGTCATAGAATAAATATTCATAATATCAGTTGTACAGTTTAATTATGTTTATCAGATGCTGTAATTATATTTCCAATATCTCTAATAGCTTTCGAGAAAATGACGAGGAAAATCATGTTTTTATATAAAAATACGGTTTTATTTTACTGCGTAATTATTAGTCATAGAACAAATATTCATAATCACAGTTGTAGAGTTTAATTAGGTGTATCAGATGATGCAATGATATTTCCAATATCTCTAATAGCTTTCGAGAAAACGAGGAAGAAAGTAATTTTAAAAAAAGTAAAATTCAGTATTTATTAGTACTAGTGAAAATATTCATAATGACGGTAGTAGATTTTAATCAGGTCTATCAGATGCTGCAATGATATTTCCAATATCTCTAATAGCTTTCGAGAAAATGAGGAGGAATGTCATGTTTTTATATAAATATATAGTTTCATTTTACTGCGTAATTATTAGTCATAGAACAAATATTCATAATGTCAGATTTACAGTTTAATTAGGTCTATCAGATGCTGCAGTGATATTTCCAATATCTCTAATAGCTTTCGAGAAAATGAGGAGGAAAATCATGTTTTTATATAAATATTAAGTTTCATTTTACTGCGTAATTATTAGTCTTAGAACAAATATTCATAATGAGAGTTGTACAGTTTAATTAGGTGTATCAGATGCTGCAATGATATTTCCAATATCTCTAATAGCTTTCGAGAAAATGAGGAGGAAAGTCATGTTTTTATATAAATATTAAGTTTCATTTTACTGCGTAATTATTAGCCATAGAACAAATATTCATAACATCAGTTGTACAGTTTAATTAGATGTATCACATGCTGCAATGATATTTCCAATATCTCTAATAGCTTTCAAGAAAATGAGGAGGAAATCATGTTTTTATATAAATATTAAGTTTCATTTTACTGCGTAATTATTATCCATAGAACAAATATTCATAATATCAGTTGTACAGTTTAATTAGGTGTATCAGATGCTGCAATGATATTTCCAATATCTCTAATAGCTTTCGAGAAAAGGAGGAGGAAAGTCATGTTTTATATAAATATTAAGTTTCATTTTACTGCGTAATTTTTAGTCATAGAAAAAATATTCATAATGACAGTTGTACAGTTTAATTAGTTGTATCAGATGCTGCAATGATATTTCCAATATCTCTAATAGCTTTCGGGAAAATGAGGAGGAAAGTCATGTTTTTATATAAATATTAAGTTTAATTTTACTGCGTAATTATTAGCCATAGAACAAATATTCATAATATCAGTTGTACAGTTTAATTAGGTGTATCAGATGCTGCAATGATATTTCCAATATCTCTAATAGCTTTCGAGAAAATGAGGAGGAAAGTCATGTTTTTAAATAAATATTAAGTTTAATTTTACTGCGTAATTATTAGTCATAGAACAAATATTCATAATATCAGTTTTACAGTTTAATTAGGTGTATCAGATGCTGCAATGATATTTCCAATATCTCTAATAGCTTTCGGAAAAATGAGGAGGAAAGTCATGTTTATATATAAATATTAAGTTTCATTTTACTGCGTAATTATCAGTCATAGAAAAAATATTCATAATGACAGTTGTACAGTTTAATTAGTTGTATCAGATGCTGCAATGATATTTCCAATATCTCTAATAGCTTTCGGGAAAATGAGGAGGAAAGTCATGTTTTTATATAAATATTAAGTTTCATTTTACTGCGTAATTATTAGCCATAGAACAAATATTCATAATATCAGTTGTACAGTTTAATTAGGTGTATCAGATGCTGCAATGATATTTCCAATATCTCTAATAGCTTTCGAGAAAATGAGGAGGAAAGTCATGTTTTTAAATAAATATTAAGTTTAATTTTACTGCGTAATTATTAGTCATAGAACAAATATTCATAATATCAGTTTTACAGTTTAATTAGGTGTATCAGATGCTGCAATGATATTTCCAATATCTCTAATAGCTTTCGGAAAAATGAGGAGGAAAGTCATGTTTATATATAAATATTAAGTTTCATTTTACTGCGTAATTATTAGTCATAGAAAAAATATTCATAATGACAGTTGTACAGTTTAATTAGTTGTATCAGATGCTGCAATGATATTTCCAATATCTTTAATAGCTTTCGGGAAAATGAGGAGGAAAGTCATGTTTTTATATAAATATTAAGTTTCATTTTACTGCGTAATTATTAGCTATAGAACAAATATTCATAATATCAGTTGTACAGTTGAATTAGGTGTATCAGATGCTGCAATGATATTTCCAATATCTAATAGCTTTCGAGAAAATGAGGAGGAAAGTCATGTTTTTAAATAAATATTAAGTTTCATTTTACTGCGTAATTATTAGTCATAGAACAAATATTCATAATATCAGTTGTACAGTTTAATTATGTTTATCAGATGCTGCAATTATATTTCCAATATCTCTAATAGCTTTCGAGAAAATGACGAGGAAAATCATGTTTTTATATAAAAATACGGTTTTATTTTACTGCGTAATTATTAGTCATAGAACAAATATTCATAATCGCAGTTGTAGAGTTTAATTAGGTGTATCAGATGATGCAATGATATTTCCAATATCTCTAATAGCTTTCGAGAAAACGAGGAAGAAAGTAATTTAAAAAAAAGTAAAATTCAGTATTTATTAGTACTAGTGAAAATATTCATAATGACAGTAGTAGATTTTAATCAGGTCTATCAGATGCTGCAATGATATTTCCAATATCTCTAATAGCTTTCGAGAAAATGAGGAGGAATGTCATGTTTTTATATAAATATATAGTTTCATTTTACTGCGTAATTATTAGTCATAGAACAAATATTCATAATGTCAGATTTACAGTTTAATTAGGTCTATCAGATGCTGCAGTGATATTTCCAATATCTCTAATAGCTTTCGAGAAAATGAAGAGGAAATTCATGTTTTTATATAAATATTAAGTTTCATTTTACTGCGTAATTATTAGTCTTAGAACAAATATTCATAATGAGAATTGTACAGTTTAATTAGGTGTATCAGATGCTGCAATGATATTTCCAATATCTCTAATAGCTTTCGAGAAAATGAGGAGGAAAGTCATGTTTTTATATAAATATTAAGTTTCATTTTACTGCGTAATTATTAGCCATAGAACAAATATTCATAATATTAGTTGTACAGTTTAATTAGGTGTATCACATGCTGCAATGATATTTCCAATATCTCTAATAGCTTTCGAGAAAATGAGGAGGAAAATCATGTTTTTATATAAATATTAAGTTACATTTTACTGCGTAATTATTAGCCATAGAACAAATATTCATAATATCAGTTGTACAGTTTAATTAGGTGTATCAGATGCTGCAATGATATTTCCAATATCTTTAATAGCTTTCGAGAAAATGAGGAGGAAAGTCATGTTTTTAAATAAATATTAAGTTTAATTTTACTGCGTAATTATTAGTCATAGAACAAATATTCATAATATCAGTTTTACAGTTTAATTAGGTGTATCAGATGCTGCAATGATATTTCCAATATCTCTAATAGCTTTCGGGAAAATGAGGAGGAAATTCATGTATATATATATATATATATATATATATATATATATATATATATATATATATATATATATTAAGTTTCATTTTACTGCGTAATTATTAGTCATAGAACAAATATTCATAATGACAGTTGTACAGTTTAATTATGTCTATCAGATGCTGCAATGATATTTCCAATATCTCTAATAGCTTTCGGGAAAAGGAGGAGGAAAGTCATGTTTTTATATAAATATTAAGTTTCATTTTACTGCGTGATTATTTGTCATAAAACAAATATTCATAATGACAGTTGTACAGTTTAATTTGGGAATCAGATGCTGCAATGATATTTCCAATATTTTCAATATCCAATATCTAATGCTAGCTAGAAGAGCCCATCGCTGACGGCCGACGGAGCGACGGTTATATATTGCTGCCGGCGGTGTTGCCAAACTGCAGTTATCGTACCGGAAAATTATCCATTGAATATCACATAAATACTCATTAGAACGGTAATTCTGATACATAAGACAATAGAAATTTGTAAATAATGATAAAAGTTGTTACACTGGCCTATACATCATATGTATATGCATGGGAATGATATAAAGATCTTGGCACAATCATAAACTTAATTTAACGTATCTGTGCAACACCCAAGCCAGGCCTGAAGAATTTAACAATAAGGCAACACTATTACTTCTTTGTTCCTGTTGTTAATTAGTAATAGGAGGCGCAGGTGTGAGAGGAAGCACCACAAGGATTAGGTGATGAAGGAAACAACGAAGGAGTGAAAAATATGGATTATAAATGAAAAAAAAGGCTCTACACACACATACACACACACACCCACACGCACACCCTACCCACACCCACACCCACACACACACACACACATACACACAGG
>JAPQNM010000252.1:0-10846 GCA_029783475.1 Metacarcinus magister
TGTGTGTGTGTGTGTGTGTGTGTGTGTGTGTGTGTGTGTAAACAGAAAGCAAAAGGACGTTTGTGTGAGTGTATATATATATATATATATATATATATATATATATATATATATATATATATATATATTTATATATTTATATATTTATATATATATATATATATATATAAATATATATATATATATATATTTATATATATATATATATATACATATATATATATATATATATATATATATATATATATACATATATATATATACATGTATATATATACATTTATATATATATATATATATATATATATATATATATACATATATACATATATATATATATATATATATATATATTTATATATATATATATATATATATATATATATATATTTATATATATATATATATATATATATATATATATATATATACATATATATTTATATATATATATATATACATATATATATATATATACATATATATATATATATATATATATATATATATACATATATATATATATATATATATATATATATATATACATATATATATATATATATATGTATATATATGTATATATATATATATATATTTATATATATATATATATATATATATTTATATATATATATATATATATATATATATATATTTATATATATATATATATATATATATATATATTTATATATTTATATATATATATATATATATATATATATATACATATATATATATATATATACATACATATATATATATATATATATATATATATATATATATAATCATGTTTTTATATAAATATTAAACATTTTACTGCGTAATTATTAGTCATAGAACAAATATTCATAATGACAGTTGTACAGCTTAATTAGGTGTATCAGATGCTGCAGTGATGTATCATATATCTCTAATAGCTTTCGAGAAAATGAGGAGGAAAGTCATGTTTTTATATAAATACTAAGTTTCATTTTACTGCGTAATTATTAGTCATAGAACAAATATTCATCATGACAAGTGTACAGTTTAATTAGGTGTATCAGAGGCTGCAATTATATTTCCAATATCTCTAATAGCTTTCGGGAAAATGAGGAGGAAATTCATGTTATTATATAAATATAAAGTTTAATTATACTGCGTAATTATTAGTCATAGAACAAATATTCATAATATCAGTTGTACAGTTGAATTAGGTGTATCAGATGATGCAATGATATTTCCAATATCTCTAATAGCTTTCGAGAAAACGAGGAAGAAAGTAATTTTAAAAAAAGTAAAATTCAGTATTTATTAGTACCAGTGAAAATATTCATAATGACAGTAGTAGATTTTAATTAGGTCTATCAGATGCTGCAATGATATTTCCAATATCTCTAATAGTTTTCGAGAAAATGAGGAGTAAAATCATGTTTTTATATAAATATTAAGTTTCATTTTACTGCGTAATTATTAGTCATAGAACAAATATTCATAATGACAGTTGTACAGTTTAATTAGGTGTATCAGATGCGTCAATGATATTTCCAATATCTCTAGTAGCTTTCGAGAAAATGAGGAAAGTCATGTTTTTATATAAATATTAAGTTTCATTTTACTGCGTAATTATTAGCCATAGAACAAATATTCATAATATCAAATGTACAGTTTAATTATGTGTATCAGATGCTGCAATTATATTTCCAATATCTCTAATAGCTTTCGAGAAAATGAGGAGGAAAGTCATGTTTTTAAATAAATATTAAGTTTAATTTTACTGCGTAATTATTAGTCATAGAACAAATATTCATAATATCAGTTTTACAGTTTAATTAGGTCTATCAGATGCTGCAATGATATTTCCAATATCTCTAATAGCTTTCGGGAAAATGAGGAGGAAAGTCATATTTATATATAAATATTAAGTTTCATTTTACTGCGTAATTATTAGTCATAGAACAAATATTCATAATGACAGTTGTACAGTTTAATTAGGTGTATCAGATGCTGCAATGATATTTCCAATATCTCTAATAGCTTTCGGGAAAATGAGGAGGAAAGTCATGTTTTTATATAAATATTAAGTTTCATTTTACTGCGTAATTATTAGTCATAGAACAAATATTCATAATGATAGTTGTACAGTTTAATTATGTGTATCAGATGCTGCAATGATATTTCCAATATCTCTAATAGCTTTCGAGGAAATGAGGAGAAAAGTTATGTTTATATAGAAATATTAAGTTTCATTTAACTGAGTAATTATTAGACATAGAACAATTATTCATAATGACAGTTGTACAGTTTAATAAGGTGTATCAGATGCGGCAATGATATTTCCAATATCTCTAATAGATTTCGGGAAAATGAGGAGGAAATTCATGTTTTTAAATAAATATTAAGTTTCATTTTACTGCGTAATTATTAGTCATAGAAAAAATATTCATAATATCAATTGTATAATTTAATTACGTGTATCAGCTGTTGCAATGATATTTCCAATATCTCTAATAGCTTTCGAGAAAATGAGGAGGAAAGTCATGTTTTTAAATAAATATTAAGTTTCATTTTACTGCGTAATTATTAGTCATAGAACAAATATTCATAATATCAGTTGTAGAGTTTAATTAGGTCTATCAGATGCTGCAATTATATTTCCAATATCTCTAATAGCTTTCGAGAAAATGACGAGAAAAATCATGTTTTTATATAAAAATACGGTTTTATTTTCCTGCGTAATTATTAGTCATAGAACAAATATTCATAATATCAGTTGTACAGTTGAATTAGGTGTATCAGATGATGCAATGATATTTCCAATATCTCTAATAGCTTTCGAGAAAACGAGGAAGAAAGTAATTTAAAAAAATGTAAAATTCAGTATTTATTAGTACTAGTGAAAATATTCATAATGACAGTAGTAGATTTTGATCAGGTCTATCAGATGCTGCAATGATATTTCCAATATCTCTAATAGCGTTCGAGAAAATGAGGAGGAAATTCATGTTTTTTTATAAATATTAAGTTTCATTTTACTGCGTAATTATTAGTCATAGAACAAATATTAATAATGACAGTTGTACAGTTTAATTAGGTGTATCAGATGCTGCAATGATATTTCCAATATCTCTAATAGCTTTCGAGGAAATGAGGAGAAAAGTTATGTTTATATAGAAATATTAAGTTTCATTTTACTGAGTAATTATTAGTCATAGAACAAATATTCATAATGAGAGTTGTACAGTTTAATTAGGTGTATCAGATGCTGCAATGATATTTCCAATATTTCTAATATCTTTCGGGAAAATGAGGAGGAAAGTCATGTTTTTATATAAATATTAAGTTTCATTTTACTGCGTAATTATTAGTCATAGAACAAATATTCATAATGACAGTTGTACAGTTTAATTAGGTGTATCAGATGCTGCAGTGATGTATCATATATCTCTAATAGCTTTCGAGAAAATGAGGAGGAAAGTCATGTTTTTATATAAATACTAAGTTTCGTTTTACTGCGTAATTATTAGTCATAGAACAAATATTCATCATGACAAGTGTACAGTTTAATTAGGTGTATCAGAGGCTGCAATTATATTTCCAATATCTCTAATAGCTTTCGGGAAAATGAGGAGGAAATTCATGTTATTATATAAATATAAAGTTTAATTATACTGCGTAATTATTAGTCATAGAACAAATATTCATAATATCAGTTGTACAGTTGAATTAGGTGTATCAGATGATGCAATGATATTTCCAATATCTCTAATAGCTTTCGAGAAAACGAGGAAGAAAGTAATTTTTAAAAAAGTAAAATTCAGTATTTATTAGTACCAGTGAAAATATTCATAATGACAGTAGTAGATTTTAATTAGGTCTATCAGATGCTGCAATGATATTTCCAATATCTCTAATAGTTTTCGAGAAAATGAGGAGTAAAATCATGTTTTTATATAAATATTAAGTTTCATTTTACTGCGTAATTATTAGTCATAGAACAAATATTCATAATGACAGTTGTACAGTTTAATTAGGTGTATCAGATGCGTCAATGATATTTCCAATATCTCTAGTAGCTTTCGAGAAAATGAGGAAAGTCATGTTTTTATATAAATATTAAGTTTCATTTTACTGCGTAATTATTAGCCATAGAACAAATATTCATAATATCAAATGTACAGTTTAATTATGTGTATCAGATGCTGCAATTATATTTCCAATATCTCTAATAGCTTTCGAGAAAATGAGGAGGAAAGTCATGTTTTTAAATAAATATTAAGTTTAATTTTACTGCGTAATTATTAGTCATAGAACAAATATTCATAATATCAGTTTTACAGTTTAATTAGGTCTATCAGATGCTGCAATGATATTTCCAATATCTCTAATAGCTTTCGGGAAAATGAGGAGGAAAGTCATATTTATATATAAATATTAAGTTTCATTTTACTGCGTAATTATTAGTCATAGAACAAATATTCATAATGACAGTTGTACAGTTTAATTAGGTGTATCAGATGCTGCAATGATATTTCCAATATCTCTAATAGCTTTCGGGAAAATGAGGAGGAAAGTCATGTTTTTATATAAATATTAAGTTTCATTTTACTGCGTAATTATTAGTCATAGAACAAATATTCATAATGATAGTTGTACAGTTTAATTATGTGTATCAGATGCTGCAATGATATTTCCAATATCTCTAATAGCTTTCGAGGAAATGAGGAGAAAAGTTATGTTTATATAGAAATATTAAGTTTCATTTAACTGAGTAATTATTAGACATAGAACAATTATTCATAATGACAGTTGTACAGTTTAATAAGGTGTATCAGATGCGGCAATGATATTTCCAATATCTCTAATAGATTTCGGGAAAATGAGGAGGAAATTCATGTTTTTAAATAAATATTAAGTTTCATTTTACTGCGTAATTATTAGTCATAGAAAAAATATTCATAATATCAATTGTATAATTTAATTACGTGTATCAGCTGTTGCAATGATATTTCCAATATCTCTAATAGCTTTCGAGAAAATGAGGAGGAAAGTCATGTTTTTAAATAAATATTAAGTTTCATTTTACTGCATAATTATTAGTCATAGAACAAATATTCATAATATCAGTTGTAGAGTTTAATTAGGTCTATCAGATGCTGCAATTATATTTCCAATATCTCTAATAGCTTTCGAGAAAATGACGAGGAAAATCATGTTTTTATATAAAAATACGGTTTTATTTTCCTGCGTAATTATTAGTCATAGAACAAATATTCATAATATCAGTTGTAGAGTTTAATTAGGTCTATCAGATGCTGCAATTATATTTCCAATATCTCTAATAGCTTTCGAGAAAATGACGAGAAAAATCATGTTTTTATATAAAAATACGGTTTTATTTTCCTGCGTAATTATTAGTCATAGAACAAATATTCATAATATCAGTTGTACAGTTGAATTAGGTGTATCAGATGATGCAATGATATTTCCAATATCTCTAATAGCTTTCGAGAAAACGAGGAAGAAAGTAATTTTAAAAAAAGTAAAATTCAGTATTTATTAGTACTAGTGAAAATATTCATAATGACAGTAGTAGATTTTGATCAGGTCTATCAGATGCTGCAATGATATTTCCAATATCTCTAATAGCGTTCGAGAAAATGAGGAGGAAATTCATGTTTTTTTTATAAATATTAAGTTTCATTTTACTGCGTAATTATTAGTCATAGAACAAATATTAATAATGACAGTTGTACAGTTTAATTAGGTGTATCAGATGCTGCAATGATATTTCCAATATCTCTAATAGCTTTCGAGGAAATGAGGAGAAAAGTTATGTTTATATAGAAATATTAAGTTTCATTTTACTGAGTAATTATTAGTCATAGAACAAATATTCATAATGACAGTTGTACAGTTTAATTAGGTGTATCAGATGCTGTAATCATATTTCCAATATCTCTAATAGCTTTCGGGAAAATGAGTAGGAAAGTCATGTTTTTATATAAATATTAAGTTTCATTTTACTGCGTAATTATTAGTCATAGAAAAAATATTCATAATCACAGTTGTACAGTTTAATTAGTTGTATCAGATGCTGCAATGATATTTCCAATATCTCTAATAGCTTTCGAGAAAATGAGGAGGAAAGTCGTTTTTAAATAAATATTAAGTTTAATTTTACTGCGTAATTGTTAGTCATAGAACAAATACTCATAATGACAGTTGTACAGTTTAATTAGATGTATCAGATGCTGCAATGATATTTCCAATATCTCTAATAGCTTTCGGGAAAATGAGGAGGAAATTCATGTTTTTAAATAAATATTAAGTTTCATTTTACTGCGTAATTATTAGTCATTGAAAAAATATTCATAATCACAGTTGTACAGTTTAATTAGTTGTATCAGATGCTGCAATGATATTTCCAATATCTCTAATAGCTTTCGAGAAAATGAGGAGGAAAGTCATTTTTAAATAAATATTAAGTTTAATTTTACTGCGTAATTGTTATTCATAGAACAAATATTCATAATGACAGTTGTACAGTTTAATTAGGTGTATCAGATGCTGCAATGATATTTCCAATATCTCTAATAGCTTTCGAGGAAATGAGGAGAAAAGTTATGTTTATATAGAAATATTAAGTTTCATTTTACTGAGTAATTATTAATCATAGAACAAATATTCATAATGACAGTTGTACAGTTTAATTAGGTGTATCAGATGCTGTAATCATATTTCCAATATCTCTAATAGCTTTCGGGAAAATGAGTAGGAAAGTCATGTTTTTATATAATTATTAAGTTTCATTTTACTACGTAATTATTAGTCATAGAACAAATATTCATAATCACAGTTGTACAGTTTAATTAGTTGTATCAGATGCTGCAATGAT
Source organism: Metacarcinus magister (assembly GCA_029783475.1). NCBI lineage: Eukaryota > Metazoa > Arthropoda > Malacostraca > Decapoda > Cancridae > Metacarcinus > Metacarcinus magister. The sequence continues at coordinate 6,884 of JAPQNM010000252.1, forward strand.
ATTTCCAATATCTCTAATAGCTTTGGAGAAAATGAGGAGGAAATTCGTTTTTAAATAAATATTAAGTTTAATTTTACTGCGTAATTGTTAGTCATAGAACAAATACTCATAATGACAGCTGTACAGTTTAATTAGGTGTATCAGATGCTGCAATAATATTTCCAATATCTCTAATAGCTTTCGGGAAAATGAGGAGGAAATTCATGTTTTTAAATAAATATTAAGTTTCATTTTACTGCGTAATTATTAGTCATAGAAAAAATATTCATAATATCAATTGTAGAGTTTAATTACGTGTATCAGCTGTTGCAATGATATTTCCAATATCTCTAATAGCTTTCGAGAAAATGAGGAGGAAATTCATGTTTTTAAATAAATATTAAGTTTCATTTTACTGCGTAATTATTAGTCATAGAACAAATATTCATAATATCAGTTGTAGAGTTTAATTGGGTCTATCAGATGCTGCAATTATATTTCCAATATCTCTAATAGCTTTCGAGAAAATGACGAGGAAAATCATGTTTTTATATAAAAATACGGTTTTATTTTACTGCGTAATTATTAGTCATAGAACAAATATTCATAATATCAGTTGTACAGTTGAATTAGGTGTATCAGATGATGCAATGATATTTCCAATATCTCTAATAGCTTTCGAGAAAACGAGGAAGAAAGTAAATTTTAAAAAAGTAAAATTCAGTATTTATTAGTACTAGTGAAAATATTCATAATGACAGTAGTAGATTTTAATCAGGTCTATCAGATGCTGCAATGATATTTCCAATATCTCTAATAGCTTTCGAGAAAATGAGGAGGAAATTCATGATTTTATATAAATATTAAGTTTCATTTTACTGCGTAATTATTAGTCATAGAACAAATATTAATAATGACAATTGTACAGTTTAATTAGGTGTATCAGATGCTGCAATGATATTTCCAATATCTCTAATAGCTTTCGAGAAAATGAGGAGTAAAATATTGTTTTTATATAAATATTAAGTTTCATTTTACTGCGTAATTATTAGTCTTAGAACAAATATTCATAATGAGAGTTGTACAGTTTAATTAGGTGTATCAGATGCTGCAATGATATTTCCAATATCTCTAATAGCTTTCGAGAAAATGAGGAGGAAAGTCATGTTATTATATAAAAATTAAGTTTCATTTTACTGCGTAATTATTAGTCTTAGAACAAATATTCATAATGACAGTTGTACAGTTTAATTAGGTGTATCAGATGCTGCAATGATATTTCCAATATCTCTAATAGCTTTCGAGAAAATGAGGAGGAAAGTCATGTTTTTAAATAAATATTAAGTTTAATTTTATTGCGTAATTATTAGTCATAAAACAAATATTCATAATTACAGTTGTACAGTTTAATTAGATGTATCAGACGCTGCAATGATATTTCCAATATCTTTAATAGCTTTCGGGAAAATGAGGAGGAAAGTCATGTTTATATATAAATATTAAGTTTCATTTTACTGCGTAATTATTAGTCATAGCACAAATATTCATAATGACAGTTGTACAGTTTAATTAGGTATATCAGATGCTGCAATGATATTTCCAATATTTCTAATAGCTTTCGGGAAAATGAGGAGGAAAGTCATGGGTTTATATAAATTTAAAGTCTCATTTTACTGCGTTATTATTATTCATAGAACAAATATTCATAATATCAGTTGTACAGTTTAATTAGGTGTATCAGATGCTGCAATGATATTTCCAATATCTTTAATGGCTTTCGAGAAAATGAGGAGGAAATTCATGTTTTTAAATAAATATTAAGTTTCATTTTACTGCGTAATTATTAGTCATAGAACAAATATTCATAATGACAGTTGTACAGTTTAATTAGGTGTATCAGATGCTGCATTGATATTTCCAATATCTCTAATAGCTTTCGAGAAAATGAGGAAGAAAGTCATGTTTTTATATAAATATAAAGTTTCATTTTACTGTGTAATTATTAGTCATAGAACAAATATTCATAATTTCAGTATTACAATTTAATTAGATCTATCAGATACTGCAATGATATTTCCAATATCTCTAATAGCTTTCGAGAAAATGAGGAAATTCATGTTTTTATATAAATATTAAGTTTCATTTTACTGCGTAATTATTAGTCATAGAACAAATATTAATAATGACAGTTATACAGTTTAATTAGGTGTATCAGATGCTGCAATGATATTTCCAATATCTCTAATAGCTTTCGAGGAAATAAGGAGAAAAGTTATGTTTATATAAAAATATTAAGTTTCATTTTATTGAGTAATTATTAGTCATAGAACAAATATTCATAATGACAGTTGTACAGTTTAATTAGGTGTATCAGATGCTGTACTGATATTTCCAATATCTCTAATAGCTTTCGAGAAAATTAGAAGTAAAGTCATGTTTTTATATAAATATAAAGTTTCATTTTACTGCGTAATTATTAGTCATAGAATAAATATTCATAATTTCAGCTTTACAGTTGAATTAGGTCTATCAGATGCTGCAGTGATATTTCCAATATCTTTAATAGCTTTCGAGAAAATGAGGAGGAAAATCATGTTTTTATATAAATATTAAGTTTCATTTTACTGCGTAATTATTAGTCATGGAACAAATATTCATAATGAGAGTTGTACAATCTAGTTAGGTGTATCAGATGCTGCAATGATATTTCCAATATCTCTAATAGCTTTCGAGAAAATGAGGAGGAAAGTCATGTTTGTATATAAATATTAAGTTTCATTTTACTGCGTAATTATTAGCCATAGAACAAATATTCATAATGACAGTTGTACAGTTTAATTAGGTGTATCAGATGCTGCAATGATATTTCCAATATCTCTAATAGCTTTCGGGAAAATGAGGAAATTCCTGTTTTTATATAAATATTAAGTTTCATTTTACTGCGTAATTATTAGTCATAGAAAAAATATTCATAATATCAGTTGTACAGTTTAATTAGGTGTATCAGCTGTTGCAATGATATTTCCAATATCTCTAATAGCTTTCGAGAAAATGAGGAGGAAAGTCATGTTTTAAAATAAATATTAAGTATCATTTTACTGCTTAATTATTAGTCATAGAAAAAATATTCATAATATCAAATGTACAGTTTAATTAGGTTTATCAGATGCTGCAATTATATTTCCAATATCTCTATTAGCTTTCGAGAAAATGACGAGGAAAATCATGTTTTTATATAAAAATACGGTTTTATTTTACTTCGTAATTATTAGTCATAGAACAAATATTCATAATATCAGTTGTACAGTTGAATTAGGTGTATCAGATGATGCAATGATATTTCCAATATCTCTAATAGCATTCGAGAAAACGAGGAAGAAAGTAATTTTAAAAAAAGTAAAATTCAGTATTTATTAGTACTAGTTAAAATATTCATAATGACAGTAGTAGATTTTAATCAGGTCTATCAGATGCTGCAATGATATTTCCAATATCTCTAATAGCTTTCGAGAAAATGAGGAGGAATGTCATGTTTTTATATAAATATATAGTTTCATTTTACTGCGTAATTATTAGTCATAGAACAAATATTCATAATGTCAGTTTTACAGTTTAATTAGGTGTATCAGATGCTGCAATGATATTTCCAATATCTCTAATAGCTTTCGAGAAAATGAGGAGGAAAGTCATGTTTTTATATAAATATTAAGTTTCATTTTACTGCGTAATTATTAGTCATAGAACAAATATTCATAATTACTGTTGTACAGTTTAATTAGTTGTATCAGATGCTGTAATGATATTTCCAATATCTCTAATAGCTTTCGAGAAAATTAGAAGTAAAATCATGTTTTTATATAAATATTAACAAGCATGAAACAAGAGAAGCACGTGATGCACACACACACACACACACACACACACACACACACACACACACACACCCACACCCACACCCACACACACACACACACACACATACAC
>JAPQNM010000256.1:0-17619 GCA_029783475.1 Metacarcinus magister
AACCTAACCTAACCTAACCTAACCTAACCTAACCTAACCTAACCTAACCTAACCTAACCTAACCTAACCTAACCTAACCTAACCTAACCTAACCTAACCTAACCTAACCTAACCTAACCTAACCTAACCTAACCTAACCTAACCTAACCTAACCTAACCTAACCTACCTAACCTAACCTAACCTAACCTAACCTAACCTAACCTAACCTAACCTAACCTAACCTAACCTAACCTAACCTAACCTAACCTAACCTAACCTAACCTAACCTAACCTAACCTAACCTAACCTAACCTAACCTAACCTAACCTAACCTAACCTAACCTAACCTAACCTAACCTACCTAACCTAACCTAACCTAACCTAACCTAACCTAACCTAACCTAACCTAACCTAACCTAACCTAACCTAACCTAACCTAACCTAACCTAACCTAACCTAACCTAACCTAACCTAACCTAACCTAACCTAACCTAACCTAACCTAACCTAACCTAACCTAACCTAACCTAACCTAACCTAACCTAACCTAACCTAACCTAACCTAACCTAACCTAACCTAACCTAACCTAACCTAACCTAACCTAACCTAACCTAACCTAACCTAACCTAACCTAACCTAACCTAACCTAACCTAACCTAACCTAACCTAACCTAACCTAACCTAACCTAACCTAACCTAACCTAACCTAACCTAACCTAACCTAACCTAACCTAACCTAACCTAACCTAACCTAACCTAACCTAACCTAACCTAACCTAACCTAACCTAACCTAACCTAACCTAACCTAACCTAACCTAACCTAACCTAACCTAACCTAACCTAACCTAACCTAACCTAACCTAACCTAACCTAACCTAACCTAACCTAACCTAACCTAACCTAACCTAACCTAACCTAACCTAACCTAACCTAACCTAACCTAACCTAACCTAACCTAACCTAACCTAACCTAACCTAACCTAACCTAACCTAACCTAACCTAACCTAACCTAACCTAACCTAACCTAACCTAACCTAACCTAACCTAACCTAACCTAACCTAACCTAACCTAACCTAACCTAACCTAACCTAACCTAACCTAACCTAACCTAACCTAACCTAACCTAACCTAACCTAACCTAACCTAACCTAACCTAACCTAACCTAACCTAACCTAACCTAACCTAACCTAACCTAACCTAACCTAACCTAACCTAACCTAACCTAACCTAACCTAACCTAACCTAACCTAACCTAACCTAACCTAACCTAACCTAACCTAACCTAACCTAACCTAACCTAACCTAACCTAACCTAACCTAACCTAACCTAACCTAACCTAACCTAACCTAACCTAACCTAACCTAACCTAACCTAACCTAACCTAACCTAACCTACCTAACCTAACCTAACCTAACCTAACCTAACCTAACCTAACCTAACCTAACCTAACCTAACCTAACCTAACCTAACCTAACCTAACCTAACCTAACCTAACCTAACCTAACCTAACCTAACCTAACCTAACCTAACCTAACCTAACCTAACCTAACCTAACCTAACCTAACCTAACCTAACCTAACCTAACCTAACCTAACCTAACCTAACCTAACCTAACCTAACCTAACCTAACCTAACCTACCTAACCTAACCTAACCTAACCTAACCTAACCTAACCTAACCTAACCTAACCTAACCTAACCTAACCTAACCTAACCTAACCTAACCTAACCTAACCTAACCTAACCTAACCTAACCTAACCTAACCTAACCTAACCTAACCTAACCTAACCTAACCTAACCTAACCTAACCTAACCTAACCTAACCTAACCTAACCTAACCTAACCTAACCTAACCTAACCTAACCTAACCTAACCTAACCTAACCTAACCTAACCTAACCTAACCTAACCTAACCTAACCTAACCTAACCTAACCTAACCTAACCTAACCTAACCTAACCTAACCTAACCTAACCTAACCTAACCTAACCTAACCTAACCTAACCTAACCTAACCTAACCTAACCTAACCTAACCTAACCTAACCTAACCTAACCTAACCTAACCTAACCTAACCTAACCTAACCTAACCTAACCTAACCTAACCTAACCTAACCTAACCTAACCTAACCTAACCTAACCTAACCTAACCTAACCTAACCTAACCTAACCTAACCTAACCTAACCTAACCTAACCTAACCTAACCTAACCTAACCTAACCTAACCTAACCTAACCTAACCTAACCTAACCTAACCTAACCTAACCTAACCTAACCTAACCTAACCTAACCTAACCTAACCTAACCTAACCTAACCTAACCTAACCTAACCTAACCTAACCTAACCTAACCTAACCTAACCTAACCTAACCTAACCTAACCTAACCTAACCTAACCTAACCTAACCTAACCTAACCTAACCTAACCTAACCTAACCTAACCTAACCTAACCTAACCTAACCTAACCTAACCTAACCTAACCTAACCTAACCTAACCTAACCTAACCTAACCTAACCTAACCTAACCTAACCTAACCTAACCTAACCTAACCTAACCTAACCTAACCTAACCTAACCTAACCTAACCTAACCTAACCTAACCTAACCTAACCTAACCTAACCTAACCTAACCTAACCTAACCTAACCTAACCTAACCTAACCTAACCTAACCTAACCTAACCTAACCTAACCTAACCTAACCTAACCTAACCTAACCTAACCTAACCTAACCTAACCTAACCTAACCTAACCTAACCTAACCTAACCTAACCTAACCTAACCTAACCTAACCTAACCTAACCTAACCTAACCTAACCTAACCTAACCTAACCTAACCTAACCTAACCTAACCTAACCTAACCTAACCTAACCTAACCTAACCTAACCTAACCTAACCTAACCTACCTAACCTAACCTAACCTAACCTAACCTAACCTAACCTAACCTAACCTAACCTAACCTAACCTAACCTAACCTAACCTAACCTAACCTAACCTAACCTAACCTAACCTAACCTAACCTAACCTAACCTAACCTAACCTAACCTAACCTAACCTAACCTAACCTAACCTAACCTAACCTAACCTAACCTAACCTAACCTAACCTAACCTAACCTAACCTAACCTAACCTAACCTAACCTAACCTAACCTAACCTAACCTAACCTAACCTAACCTAACCTAACCTAACCTAACCTAACCTAACCTAACCTAACCTAACCTAACCTAACCTAACCTAACCTAACCTAACCTAACCTAACCTAACCTAACCTAACCTAACCTAACCTAACCTAACCTAACCTAACCTAACCTAACCTAACCTAACCTAACCTAACCTAACCTAACCTAACCTAACCTAACCTAACCTAACCTAACCTAACCTAACCTAACCTAACCTAACCTAACCTAACCTAACCTAACCTAACCTAACCTAACCTAACCTAACCTAACCTAACCTAACCTAACCTAACCTAACCTAACCTAACCTAACCTAACCTAACCTAACCTAACCTAACCTAACCTAACCTAACCTAACCTAACCTAACCTAACCTAACCTAACCTAACCTAACCTAACCTAACCTAACCTAACCTAACCTAACCTAACCTAACCTAACCTAACCTAACCTAACCTAACCTAACCTAACCTAACCTAACCTAACCTAACCTAACCTAACCTAACCTAACCTAACCTAACCTAACCTAACCTAACCTAACCTAACCTAACCTAACCTAACCTAACCTAACCTAACCTAACCTAACCTAACCTAACCTAACCTAACCTAACCTAACCTAACCTAACCTAACCTAACCTAACCTAACCTAACCTAACCTAACCTAACCTAACCTAACCTAACCTAACCTAACCTAACCTAACCTAACCTAACCTAACCTAACCTAACCTAACCTAACCTAACCTAACCTAACCTAACCTAACCTAACCTAACCTAACCTAACCTAACCTAACCTAACCTAACCTAACCTAACCTAACCTAACCTAACCTAACCTAACCTAACCTAACCTAACCTAACCTAACCTAACCTAACCTAACCTAACCTAACCTAACCTAACCTAACCTAACCTAACCTAACCTAACCTAACCTAACCTAACCTAACCTAACCTAACCTAACCTAACCTAACCTAACCTAACCTAACCTAACCTAACCTAACCTAACCTAACCTAACCTAACCTAACCTAACCTAACCTAACCTAACCTAACCTAACCTAACCTAACCTAACCTAACCTAACCTAACCTAACCTAACCTAACCTAACCTAACCTAACCTAACCTAACCTAACCTAACCTAACCTAACCTAACCTAACCTAACCTAACCTAACCTAACCTAACCTAACCTAACCTAACCTAACCTAACCTAACCTAACCTAACCTAACCTAACCTAACCTAACCTAACCTAACCTAACCTAACCTAACCTAACCTAACCTAACCTAACCTAACCTAACCTAACCTAACCTAACCTAACCTAACCTAACCTAACCTAACCTAACCTAACCTAACCTAACCTAACCTAACCTAACCTAACCTAACCTAACCTAACCTAACCTAACCTAACCTAACCTAACCTAACCTAACCTAACCTAACCTAACCTAACCTAACCTAACCTAACCTAACCTAACCTAACCTAACCTAACCTAACCTAACCTAACCTAACCTAACCTAACCTAACCTAACCTAACCTAACCTAACCTAACCTAACCTAACCTAACCTAACCTAACCTAACCTAACCTAACCTAACCTAACCTAACCTAACCTAACCTAACCTAACCTAACCTAACCTAACCTAACCTAACCTAACCTAACCTAACCTAACCTAACCTAACCTAACCTAACCTAACCTAACCTAACCTAACCTAACCTAACCTAACCTAACCTAACCTAACCTAACCTAACCTAACCTAACCTAACCTAACCTAACCTAACCTAACCTAACCTAACCTAACCTAACCTAACCTAACCTAACCTAACCTAACCTAACCTAACCTAACCTAACCTAACCTAACCTAACCTAACCTAACCTAACCTAACCTAACCTAACCTAACCTAACCTAACCTAACCTAACCTAACCTAACCTAACCTAACCTAACCTAACCTAACCTAACCTAACCTAACCTAACCTAACCTAACCTAACCTAACCTAACCTAACCTAACCTAACCTAACCTAACCTAACCTAACCTAACCTAACCTAACCTAACCTAACCTAACCTAACCTAACCTAACCTAACCTAACCTAACCTAACCTAACCTAACCTAACCTAACCTAACCTAACCTAACCTAACCTAACCTAACCTAACCTAACCTAACCTAACCTAACCTAACCTAACCTAACCTAACCTAACCTAACCTAACCTAACCTAACCTAACCTAACCTAACCTAACCTAACCTAACCTAACCTAACCTAACCTAACCTAACCTAACCTAACCTAACCTAACCTAACCTAACCTAACCTAACCTAACCTAACCTAACCTAACCTAACCTAACCTAACCTAACCTAACCTAACCTAACCTAACCTAACCTAACCTAACCTAACCTAACCTAACCTAACCTAACCTAACCTAACCTAACCTAACCTAACCTAACCTAACCTAACCTAACCTAACCTAACCTAACCTAACCTAACCTAACCTAACCTAACCTAACCTAACCTAACCTAACCTAACCTAACCTAACCTAACCTAACCTAACCTAACCTAACCTAACCTAACCTAACCTAACCTAACCTAACCTAACCTAACCTAACCTAACCTAACCTAACCTAACCTAACCTAACCTAACCTAACCTAACCTAACCTAACCTAACCTAACCTAACCTAACCTAACCTAACCTAACCTAACCTAACCTAACCTAACCTAACCTAACCTAACCTAACCTAACCTAACCTAACCTAACCTAACCTAACCTACCTAACCTAACCTAACCTAACCTAACCTAACCTAACCTAACCTAACCTAACCTAACCTAACCTAACCTAACCTAACCTAACCTAACCTAACCTAACCTAACCTAACCTAACCTAACCTAACCTAACCTAACCTAACCTAACCTAACCTAACCTAACCTAACCTAACCTAACCTAACCTAACCTAACCTAACCTAACCTAACCTAACCTAACCTAACCTAACCTAACCTAACCTAACCTAACCTAACCTAACCTAACCTAACCTAACCTAACCTAACCTAACCTAACCTAACCTAACCTAACCTAACCTAACCTAACCTAACCTAACCTAACCTAACCTAACCTAACCTAACCTAACCTAACCTAACCTAACCTAACCTAACCTAACCTAACCTAACCTAACCTAACCTAACCTAACCTAACCTAACCTAACCTAACCTAACCTAACCTAACCTAACCTAACCTAACCTAACCTAACCTAACCTAACCTAACCTAACCTAACCTAACCTAACCTAACCTAACCTAACCTAACCTAACCTAACCTAACCTAACCTAACCTAACCTAACCTAACCTAACCTAACCTAACCTAACCTAACCTAACCTAACCTAACCTAACCTAACCTAACCTAACCTAACCTAACCTAACCTAACCTAACCTAACCTAACCTAACCTAACCTAACCTAACCTAACCTAACCTAACCTAACCTAACCTAACGGGGTAATTAGGGGGTAATTAGGGGGTAATTAGGGGGTAATTAGGGGGTAATTAGGGGTAATTAGGGGTAATTAGGGGGTAATTAGGGGGTAATTAGGGGGTAATTAGGGGGTAATTAGGGGGTAATTAGGGGGTAATTAGGGGGTAATTAGGGGGTAATTAGGGGGTAATTAGGGGGTAATTAGGGGGTAATTAGGGGTAATTAGGGGGTAATTAGGGGGTAATTAGGGGGTAATTAGGGGGTAATTAGGGGGTAATTAGGGGGTAATTAGGGGGTAATTAGGGGGTAATTAGGGGGTAATTAGGGGGTAATTAGGGGTAATTAGGGGGTAATTAGGGGGTAATTAGGGGGTAATTAGGGGGTATTTAGGGGGTATTTAGGGGGTATTTAGGGGGTATTTAGGGGGTATTAGGGGGTAATTAGGGGGTAATTAGGGGGTAATTAGGGGGTAATTAGGGGGTAATTAGGGGGTATTTAGGGGGTATTTAGGGGGTATTTAGGGGGTATTTAGGGGGTATTTAGGGGGTATTTAGGGGGTATTTAGGGGGTATTTAGGGGGTATTTAGGGGGTATTTAGGGGGTATTTAGGGGGTATTTAGGGGTATTTAGGGGGTATTTAGGGGGTATTTAGGGGGTATTTAGGGGGTATTTAGGGGGTATTTAGGGGGTATTTAGGGGGTATTTAGGGGGTATTTAGGGGGTATTTAGGGGGTATTAGGGGGTATTTAGGGGGTATTTAGGGGGTATTTAGGGGGTATTTAGGGGGTATTTAGGGGGTATTTAGGGGGTATTTAGGGGGTATTTAGGGGGTATTTAGGGGGTATTTAGGGGGTATTTAGGGGGTATTTAGGGGGTATTTAGGGGGTATTTAGGGGGTATTTAGGGGGTATTTAGGGGGTATTTAGGGGGTATTTAGGGGGTATTTAGGGGGTATTTAGGGGGTATTTAGGGGGTATTTAGGGGGTATTTAGGGGGTATTTAGGGGGTATTTAGGGGGTATTTAGGGGGTATTTAGGGGGTATTTAGGGGGTATTTAGGGGGTATTTAGGGGGTATTTAGGGGGTATTTAGGGGGTATTTAGGGGGTATTTAGGGGGTATTTAGGGGGTATTTAGGGGGTATTTAGGGGGTATTTAGGGGGTATTTAGGGGGTATTTAGGGGGTATTTAGGGGGTATTTAGGGGGTATTTAGGGGGTATTTAGGGGGTATTTGGGGGTATTTAGGGGGTAATTTAGGGGGTATTTAGGGGGTATTTAGGGGGTATTAGGGGGTAATTAGGGGGTATTAGGGGGTATTTAGGGGTATTTAGGGGGTATTTAGGGGGTATTTAGGGGGTATTTAGGGGGGTATTTAGGGGGTATTTAGGGGGTATTTTAGGGGGTATTTAGGGGGTATTTAGGGGGTATTTAGGGGGTATTTAGGGGGTATTTAGGGGTATTTAGGGGGTATTTAGGGGGTATTTAGGGGGTATTTAGGGGGTATTTAGGGGGTAATTAGGGGGTATTTAGGGGGTATTTAGGGGGTAATTAGGGGGTATTTAGGGGGTATTTAGGGGGTATTTAGGGGGTATTTAGGGGGTATTTAGGGGGTATTTAGGGGGTATTTAGGGGGTATTTAGGGGGTATTTAGGGGGTATTTAGGGGGTATTTAGGGGGTATTTAGGGGGTATTTAGGGGGTATTTAGGGGGTATTTAGGGGGTATTTAGGGGGTATTTAGGGGGTATTTAGGGGGTATTTAGGGGGTATTTAGGGGGTATTTAGGGGGTATTTAGGGGGTATTTGGGGGTATTTAGGGGGTATTTAGGGGGTATTTGGGGGTATTTAGGGGGTATTTAGGGGGTATTTAGGGGGTATTTAGGGGGTATTTAGGGGGTATTTAGGGGGTATTTAGGGGGTATTTAGGGGGTATTTAGGGGGTATTTAGGGGGTATTTAGGGGGTATTTAGGGGGTATTTAGGGGGTATTTAGGGGGTATTTAGGGGGTATTTAGGGGGTATTTAGGGGGTATTTAGGGGGTATTTAGGGGGTATTTAGGGGGTATTTAGGGGGTATTTAGGGGGTATTTAGGGGGTATTTAGGGGGTATTTAGGGGGTATTTAGGGGGTATTTAGGGGGTATTTAGGGGGTATTTAGGGGGTATTTAGGGGGTATTTAGGGGGTATTTAGGGGGTATTTAGGGGGTATTTAGGGGGTATTTAGGGGGTATTTAGGGGGTATTTAGGGGGTATTTAGGGGGTATTTAGGGGGTATTTAGGGGGTATTTAGGGGGTATTTAGGGGGTATTTAGGGGGTATTTGGGGGTATTTAGGGGGTATTTAGGGGGTATTTAGGGGGTATTTAGGGGGTATTTAGGGGGTATTTAGGGGGTATTTAGGGGGTATTTAGGGGGTATTTAGGGGGTATTTAGGGGGTAATTAGGGGGTATTTAGGGGGTATTTAGGGGGTATTTAGGGGGTAATTAGGGGGTATTTAGGGGGTATTTAGGGGGTATTTAGGGGGTATTTAGGGGGTATTTAGGGGGTATTTAGGGGGTATTTAGGGGGTATTTAGGGGGTATTTAGGGGGTATTTAGGGGGTATTTAGGGGGTATTTAGGGGGTATTTAGGGGGTATTTAGGGGGTATTTAGGGGGTATTTAGGGGGTATTTAGGGGGTATTTAGGGGGTATTTAGGGGGTATTTAGGGGGTATTTAGGGGGTATTTAGGGGGTATTTAGGGGGTATTTAGGGGGTATTTAGGGGGTATTTAGGGGGTATTTAGGGGGTATTTAGGGGGTAATTAGGGGGTATTTAGGGGGTATTTAGGGGGTATTTAGGGGGTATTTAGGGGGTATTAGGGGGTATTTAGGGGGTATTTAGGGGGTATTTAGGGGGTATTTAGGGGGTATTTAGGGGGTATTTAGGGGGTATTTAGGGGGTATTTAGGGGGTAATTAGGGGGTATTTAGGGGGTAATTAGGGGGTATTTAGGGGGTATTTAGGGGGTATTTAGGGGGTATTTAGGGGGTATTTAGGGGGTATTTAGGGGGTATTTAGGGGGTATTTAGGGGGTATTTAGGGGGTATTTAGGGGGTATTTAGGGGGTATTTAGGGGGTATTTAGGGGGTATTTAGGGGGTTTTTAGGGGGTATTTAGGGGGTATTTAGGGGGTATTTAGGGGGTATTTAGGGGGTATTTAGGGGGTATTTAGGGGGTATTTAGGGGGTATTTAGGGGGTATTTAGGGGGTATTTAGGGGGTATTTAGGGGGTATTTAGGGGGTATTTAGGGGGTATTTAGGGGGTATTTAGGGGGTATTTAGGGGGTATTTAGGGGGTATTTAGGGGGTATTTAGGGGGTATTTAGGGGGTATTTAGGGGGTATTTAGGGGGTATTTAGGGGGTATTTAGGGGGTATTTAGGGGGTATTTAGGGGGTATTTAGGGGGTATTTAGGGGGTATTTAGGGGGTATTTAGGGGGTATTTAGGGGGTATTTAGGGGGTATTTAGGGGGTATTTAGGGGGTATTTAGGGGGTATTTAGGGGGTAATTTAGGGGGTATTTAGGGGGTAATTAGGGGGTATTTAGGGGGTATTTAGGGGGTATTTAGGGGGTATTTAGGGGGTATTTAGGGGGTATTTAGGGGGTATTTAGGGGGTATTTAGGGGGTATTTAGGGGGTATTTAGGGGGTATTTAGGGGGTATTTAGGGGGTATTTAGGGGGTATTTAGGGGGTATTTAGGGGGTATTTAGGGGGTATTTAGGGGGTATTTAGGGGGTATTTAGGGGGTATTTAGGGGGTATTTAGGGGGTATTTAGGGGGTATTTAGGGGGTATTTAGGGGGTATTTAGGGGGTATTTAGGGGGTATTTAGGGGGTATTTAGGGGGTATTTAGGGGGTATTTAGGGGGTATTTAGGGGGTATTTAGGGGGTATTTAGGGGGTATTTAGGGGGTATTTAGGGGGTATTTAGGGGGTATTTAGGGGGTATTTAGGGGGTATTTAGGGGGTATTTAGGGGGTATTTAGGGGGTATTTAGGGGGTATTTAGGGGTATTTAGGGGGTATTTAGGGGGTATTTAGGGGGTATTTAGGGGGTATTTAGGGGGTATTTAGGGGGTATTTAGGGGGTATTTAGGGGGTATTTAGGGGGTATTTAGGGGGTATTTAGGGGGTATTTAGGGGGTATTTAGGGGGTATTTAGGGGGTATTTAGGGGGTATTTAGGGGGTAATTAGGGGGTATTTAGGGGGTATTTAGGGGGTATTTAGGGGGTATTTAGGGGGTATTTAGGGGGTATTTAGGGGGTATTTAGGGGGTATTTAGGGGGTATTTAGGGGGTATTTAGGGGGTATTTAGGGGGTATTTAGGGGGTATTTAGGGGGTATTTAGGGGGTATTTAGGGGGTATTTAGGGGTATTTAGGGGGTATTTAGGGGGTATTTAGGGGGTATTTAGGGGGTATTTAGGGGGTATTTAGGGGGTATTTAGGGGGTATTTAGGGGGTATTTAGGGGGTATTTAGGGGGTTTTTAGGGGGTATTTAGGGGGTATTTAGGGGGTATTTAGGGGGTATTTAGGGGGTATTTAGGGGGTATTTAGGGGGTATTTAGGGGGTATTTAGGGGGTATTTAGGGGGTATTTAGGGGGTATTTAGGGGGTATTTAGGGGGTATTTAGGGGGTATTTAGGGGGTATTTAGGGGTATTTAGGGGGTAATTAGGGGGTATTTAGGGGGTATTTAGGGGGTATTTAGGGGGTATTTAGGGGGTATTTAGGGGGTATTTAGGGGGTATTTAGGGGGTATTTAGGGGGTATTTAGGGGGTATTTAGGGGGTATTTAGGGGGTATTTAGGGGGTATTTAGGGGGTATTTAGGGGGTATTTAGGGGGTATTTAGGGGGTATTTAGGGGGTATTTAGGGGGTATTTAGGGGGTATTTAGGGGGTATTTAGGGGGTATTTAGGGGGTATTTAGGGGGTATTTAGGGGGTATTTAGGGGGTATTTAGGGGGTATTTAGGGGGTATTTAGGGGGTATTTAGGGGGTATTTAGGGGGTATTTAGGGGGTATTTAGGGGGTATTTAGGGGGTATTTAGGGGGTATTTAGGGGGTATTTAGGGGGTATTTAGGGGGTATTTAGGGGGTATTTAGGGGGTATTTAGGGGGTATTTAGGGGGTATTTAGGGGGTATTTAGGGGGTATTTAGGGGGTATTTAGGGGGTATTTAGGGGGTATTTAGGGGGTATTTAGGGGGTATTTAGGGGGTATTTAGGGGGTATTTAGGGGGTATTTAGGGGGTATTTAGGGGGTATTTAGGGGGTATTTAGGGGGTATTTAGGGGGTATTTTAGGGGGTATTTAGGGGGTATTTAGGGGGTATTTAGGGGGTATTTAGGGGGTATTAGGGGGTTATTAGGGGGTATTTAGGGGGTTTTTAGGGGGTTTTTAGGGGGTATTTAGGGGGTATTTAGGGGGTATTTAGGGGGTATTTAGGGGGTATTTAGGGGGTATTTAGGGGTATTTAGGGGGTATTTAGGGGGTATTTAGGGGGTATTTAGGGGGTATTTAGGGGGTATTTAGGGGGTATTTAGGGGGTATTTAGGGGGTATTTAGGGGTATTTAGGGGGTATTTAGGGGGTATTTAGGGGGTATTTAGGGGGTATTTAGGGGGTATTTAGGGGGTATTTAGGGGGTATTTAGGGGGTATTTAGGGGGTATTTAGGGGGTATTTAGGGGGTATTTAGGGGGTATTTAGGGGGTATTTAGGGGGTTTTTTAGGGGTTTTTTAGGGGGTTTTTAGGGGGTATTAGGGGGTATTTAGGGGGTATTTAGGGGGTATTTAGGGGGTATTAGGGGGTATTAGGGGGTATTTAGGGGGTATTTAGGGGGTATTTAGGGGGTTTTTAGGGGGTATTTAGGGGGTATTTAGGGGGTATTTAGGGGGTATTTAGGGGGTATTTAGGGGGTATTTAGGGGTATTTAGGGGGTAATTAGGGGGTATTTAGGGGGTATTTAGGGGGTATTTAGGGGGTATTTAGGGGGTATTTAGGGGGTATTTAGGGGGTATTTAGGGGTATTTAGGGGGTATTTAGGGGGTATTTAGGGGGTTTTTAGGGGGTTTTAGGGGGTATTTAGGGGGTATTTAGGGGGTATTTAGGGGGTATTTAGGGGGTATTTAGGGGGTATTTAGGGGGTATTTAGGGGGTATTTAGGGGGTATTTAGGGGGTATTTAGGGGGTATTTAGGGGGTATTTAGGGGGTATTTAGGGGGTATTTAGGGGGTTTTAGGGGGTATTTAGGGGGTAATTAGGGGGTATTTAGGGGGTATTTAGGGGGTATTTAGGGGGTATTTAGGGGGTATTTAGGGGGTATTTAGGGGGTATTTAGGGGGTATTAGGGGGTATTTAGGGGGTATTTAGGGGGTATTTAGGGGGTATTTAGGGGGTATTTAGGGGGTATTTAGGGGGTATTTAGGGGGTTTTTAGGGGGTATTTAGGGGGTATTTAGGGGGTATTTAGGGGTATTTAGGGGGTATTTAGGGGGTATTTAGGGGGTATTTAGGGGGTATTTAGGGGGTATTTAGGGGGTATTTAGGGGGTAATTAGGGGGTATTTAGGGGGTATTTAGGGGGTATTTAGGGGGTTTTTGGGGTTTTAGGGGGTATTTAGGGGGTATTTAGGGGGTATTTAGGGGGTATTTAGGGGGTATTTAGGGGGTATTTAGGGGGTATTTAGGGGGTATTTAGGGGGTATTTAGGGGGTATTTAGGGGGTATTTAGGGGGTATTTAGGGGGTATTTAGGGGGTATTTAGGGGGTATTTAGGGGGTATTTAGGGGGTATTTAGGGGGTATTTAGGGGGTATTTAGGGGGTATTTAGGGGGTATTTAGGGGGTATTTAGGGGGTATTTAGGGGGTTTTTAGGGGGTTTTTAGGGGGTATTTAGGGGGTATTTAGGGGGTATTTAGGGGGTATTTAGGGGGTATTTAGGGGGTAATTAGGGGGTATTTAGGGGGTATTTAGGGGGTATTTAGGGGGTATTTAGGGGGTATTTAGGGGGTATTTAGGGGGTAATTAGGGGGTAATTATGGGGTATTTAGGGGGTATTAAGGGGTTTTTTAGGTTTTTTTTTAAATATCCCCTAAATACCCCCTAAATACCCCCTAATTACCCCCTAATACCCCCTAAATACCCCCTAAATACCCCCTAAATACCCCCTAATTACCCCCTAATTACCCCCTAATTACCCCCTAATTACCCCCTAATTACCCCCTAATTACCCCCTAATCACCCCCTAATCACCCCCTAATCACCCCCTAATCACCCCCTAATCACCCCCTAATCACCCCCTAATCACCCCCTATATACCCCCTAAATACCCCCTAAATACCCCCTAAATACCCCCTAATACCCCCTAAATACCCCCTAAATACCCCCTAAATACCCCCTAAATACCCCCTAATTACCCCCTAATACCCCCTAAACTCCCCCTAAACACCCCCTTAATACCCCCTAAATATCCCCCTAAATACCCCCTAATTTCCCCCTACATACCCCCTACATACCCCCTACATACCCCCTACATACCCCCTACATACCCCCTAATTACCCCCTAAATACCCCCTAATACCCCCTAATTACCCCCTAATTACCCCCTAATTACCCCCTAATTTCCCCCTAAATACCCCCTAAATACCCCCTAAATACCCCCTAAATACCCCCTATATACCCCCTAAATACCCCCTAAATACCCCCTAAATACCCCCTAAATACCCCCTAAATACCCCCCTAAAACCCCCCTAAAACCCCCCTAAATACCCCCCTAAATACCCCCCTAAATACCCCCTAAATACCCCCTAAATACCCCCTAAATACCCCCTAAATACCCCCTAAATACCCCCTAAATACCCCCTAAATACCCCCTAAATACCCCCTAAATACCCCCTAAATACCCCCTAAATACCCCCTAAATACCCCCTAATTACCCCCTAAATACCCCCTAAATACCCCCTAAATACCCCCTAAATACCCCCTAATTACCCCCTAATTACCCCCTAATTACCCCCTAATTACCCCCTAATTACCCCCTAATTACCCCCTAAATACCCCCTAATTACCCCCTAATTACCCCCTAATTACCCCCTAATTACCCCCTAATTACCCTTAATTACCCCCTAATTACCCTTAATTAGGTTAGGTTAGGTTAGGTTAGGTTAGGTTAGGTTAGGTTAGGTTAGGTTAGGTTAGGTTAGGTTAGGTTAGGTTAGGTTAGGTTAGGTTAGGTTAGTTTTAGGTTAGGTTAGGTTAGGTTAGGTTAGGTCAGTTTTAGGTTAGGTTAGGTTAGGTTAGGTTAGGTTAGGTTAGGTTAGGTCAGTTTTAGGTCAGTTTTAGGTTAGGTTAGGTTAGGTTAGGTTAGGTTAGGTTAGGTTAGTTTTAGGTTAGGTTAGGTTAGGTTAGGTTACCCCTTAATTATCCCCTAATTACACCCTTAATTACCCCTTAATTACCCCTTAAT
Organism: Metacarcinus magister; assembly: GCA_029783475.1. Lineage (NCBI taxonomy): Eukaryota > Metazoa > Arthropoda > Malacostraca > Decapoda > Cancridae > Metacarcinus > Metacarcinus magister. The sequence goes on from JAPQNM010000256.1 coordinate 15,115, forward strand.
TACCCCTTAATTACCCCTTAATTACCCCTTAATTATCCCTTTAATTACCCCTTAATTATCCCCTTATTATCCCTTAATTACCCCTTAATTACCCCTTAATTATCCCTTAATTACCCCTTAATTATCCCCTTTATTACCCCTTTATTACCCCTTAATTACCCCTTAATTATCCCTTAATTATCTCCTAATTATCTCCTAATTATCCCCTTAATTACCCCTTAATTACCCCTTATTTACCCCCTTAATTACCCCTTAATTACACCTTAACTACCCCCTTAATTACCCCTTAATCATCCCTTAATTATCCCCTTAATTATCCCCTTAATTACCCCTTTAATTATCATTAAAGTATCCCTTAATTATCCCATGAATTACCCCTTGCCCCCCCGCCCTGCACACCCCCCCTTTCCCATCCCCGCACCGCGCCCCCCCCTTTCCCCCCCCCCTCACCCGCCCAAGTCCCCCACCCTGGTCCCCCCGCCCCCCCTCTCCCCCCATCCCCTGCCCCCCCTCTCCCCCCATCCCCTGCCCCCCCTCTCCCCCCATCCCCTGCCCCCCCTCTCCCCCCATCCCCTGCCCCCCCCTCTCCCCCCCATCCCCTGCCCCCCCTCTCCCCCCATCCCCTGCCCCCCCTCTTCCCCCCTCCCCCCCACTCCCCCGCCCCCCCTGTCCCCCCCATCCCCCGCCCCCCCCTGTCCCCCCCATCCCCCGCCCCCCCCTGTCCCCCCCATCCCCCGCCCCCCCCTCTCCCCCCCATCCCCCCCCTCCCCCCTCCCCCCCCCCTCCCCCCCATCCCCCGCCCCCCCTCTCCCCCCATCCCCCGCCCCCCCCTCTCCCCCCCATCCCCCCCCTCTCCCCCCATCCCCCCCCCCTCTCCCCCTCCCTTCCCCCCTCATGTGGGAGGTCCCAGACCTTCAACCCCCTAAGGGGGGAAGGTCCCAGACCCCCACCACACCCCCACTGGGGGGTTGAGAGGTCAAGGACCTCTAACCCCCCAGCTGGGGGGAGAGGGGGGGAGAGGGGGGTAAGGTATGAGGCACAAGACCTCAAACCTCACCCAACCCCCCCACCCCCCCCCCACCCCCACCCAGACAGAGGGGTGGGAGGCCCAAGACCTCCCACCTTCCCCCCGGCCTAGGCCAAAAAAAGGATGGAGGATTCAAAACCTTCCACCCCCCCTAGTGCGACATTGCACTAAGTCAACTGGAGAATCTTACCTCCAGTTGGTTAAACTTTTCCTAAAAAGTAGTGATCATATATACACATTTACTAAACACTTGTAAAATATCCTATATTCTATATGCATTGTGTGTATGTGTATTAATCACGAACTCAATCAAAACAGCTCAAATACACCGCAAATAAATATCAAATATGATAAAAAAAATAAATCATAATTAAACTACACATAAACAATATATAGGTCTATAACCTTATCTATCCTATCCTCCCGGCTGGCCAGCCGCCATCTTGTTTCCTTCCACCCCCCTAGTGCGACACTAAGTCAAACTGGAGAATCTTATTTACAGTTGGTCAAACCGAGTATCAAAAGTAGTGTTAATATATACACATTTACTAAACACTTACAAGATATCTTACATTCTATGCACTCTGTGTTTGTGCAGTAATCACTAACTCAATCAAAACAGCTCAAATACACCGCAAATAAATATCAAATATGATAAAAAAAACTAAATCATAATTAAACTCCACATAAACAATATATAGGTCTATAACCTTATCTATCCTTTCAGAGCCAGAAGGGCCTTACATCTCCCCTCCCGGCTGGCAATTCATTATGGGCCAGCCGCCATCTTGTTTCCTTCTAAAAACTTATATTAACCCATATATACTTACATACACACTAATAACGCACTCTTTAAGGTACCTCGGCGCAATAAAACCATTCACTAATATTTTACACAATTTTTAACACCTATTACTAATCATTTACAGTCCTTTCTCTCACGAAAACACCTACCAATAAGATATTCAATTCAAGCCATTCATTCATATCACTTCATTTTACACTCAATTACACAACAATAGGCCTTGAAATTACATACATTATCTTTATAGTGCTGGCAAAAAGGATTTACTTTCATCGAAAAACCTCTAAAATCAAATTAAACTAGGCTATTTACAAATTTAGGAACATTCAATACATTTTTACTTCAGTTAGGCTTCAAAATAGGTGCTTCTTCATTTCAAAGAAAACGAAACAAATACTGCTATAACTTAAATATTATTAAACCTCGTCCTACCTATCACTAAATTTAGGCTGCTACAGACTACTGCTGCTGCTGCTGCTGCTGCTGCTGCTGCTGCTGCTGCTGCTGCTGCTGCTGCTGCTGCTGTTGCTGCTAAATAAAGGAAGGCTGCTGATGCAAGACATATCGTACCGCACTCAGTCAGTTAGTTATTTAATGAATTAGTTATTTAGATACTTAAGAGTATTACTTAGGTAATATTCCTAAGTAACTACTAAATAACAAACACAAAGTA
>JAPQNM010000257.1:30000-32500 GCA_029783475.1 Metacarcinus magister
AAGCAGAACTACACCACATTATAGGAAGGGCGCCCACTGATTGTGTGTGTGTGTGTGTGTGTGTGTGTGTGTGTGTGTGTGTGTGTGTGTGTGGATAGGTTTGTCTCTGTCTGTTGTTCCTGTCTATTTGTACTTTTTTTCTACTATTTATCTCTCTCTCTCTCTCTCTCTCTCTCTCTCTCTCTCTCTCTCTCTCTCTCTCTCTCTCTCTCTCTCTCTCTCTCTCTCTCTCTCTCTCTCTCTGTAGGATTTTTTTCAGGACAAATACAAAAAGGAATTAGTCTAAATGAGAACTTTTTAAAGGATAAATCTCAGGCTTCGTGTGTGTGTGTGTGTGTGTGTGTGTGTGTGTGTGTGTGTGTGTGTGTGTGTGTGTGTGTGTGTATGCGTGTGTGTGTCTGCGTGTGTGTGTCTGCGTGTGTGTGTCTGTGTGTGTCTTTGTTTCAAGTGTGATGAGTTAAAGGTAAACTATTACTCTCTCTCCACACACACACACACACACACACACACACACACACACACACACACACACACACACTGTCCATTTCCAATCTATACCCATCCATCCTTGCATTGTATTCTAATTCTCTCTCTCTCTCTCTCTCTCTCTCTCTCTCTCTCTCTCTCTCTCTCTCTCTCTCTCTCTCTCTCTCTCTCTCTCTCTCTCTCTCTCAAACACACCTGTCTTTCTGTCAGGCGGGTCACTTAATCATTAGTGTTACCTGTCATTCAGTCTGTCAGGTAACGTTCCCGCCTTCCCTAAGCCTTCTGTCTTTACCTCTCCGTCTGTCAATCTTTCAATACTACTAGGGAAGGAAATTTATCTCTATCGCTATTTACTTAACTTAACTCTATCTTGCTATTTCTGTCTACTTAACTCTGTATCTGTCTACTTAATGCTGTCTCTAGCTACTTAACTGTGTCTACTTGATTCTACCTCGCTTTAAACACACGAGATAAAAGTACAGGTAGAAAGGTTACTATCATCTACCTTAGGTTATGTATGTGTGTAATTGTTGGTGGTGTTTAGGTGTGTTTGGGGGTAGAAAGTGTGTTTTTTGGGGGTATGTGTGTGTTTGGGTGTGTTTTGGGGGTAGAAAGTGGGTGTTTGAGTGTGTTTAGGTGTGTGTTTGGATGTGTGTGTGTGTGTGAGTGTGTTATTTATGTTAGTTTTCAGGTTTCTGTAACAATTGTAGATTTTTTATTTTGTCGCCCAAAATTTATTCCGTGTAAATTTGGTCGAATGTGTTTTTGCCATTTTACTCGGAAAATATTTGTCGTACAACAATAATGTATGGCAGTTAATATGTTAAGTTTGATGTTGTCTATCTAATGGTGATATCAGATTTATAATATACCTTATAGTTTAGTAGGAAATTTAAGTTTAGTTGAAATTTTGTCAACAAAACTAATATATCATTTACTCAGTTACTAATATACCAATTTCATTCTACTCTAGCTCAAAAGAACGGGCGTGTTCTGCTCTTTAATTACTAATCTAAAAGTCTTTTACGTAAACCTCATAGTTTTTGAGTTATTTAACAAAACGTGATTTGTTAAAAAAAAATCTAAGGGTGTTGCCTGGAATATTTCATGAAAATTTTGACACCTCAGAATCTCATGAAAATTTATATATATAGGTTTTCAAGGATAAAGAACACGAATATAGACTCAATTTTATCATTACTATAATATTAAACACTATATAAACATTGTATTATAATTATTTATTTATTTATTTATATATATAGGAAGGAAGGAAAATGTTTATAGATACTAATATTTCTTTCTTATTTTAAGTATACATTGAAGGGAGAAAGAAAGACGAAAGAAAAATAAAGTGAAGTAGTAGATAGAGACAGTAAGAGAAACTAGGTCAGTAAGTAAATAAAAATAAATATATATAAAAAAAAATAATACATTGAAGAGGAGCAAGAGAAAGAGAAGAAAAAAAGTGATGTGGTTGTAAGAGAAAGAAAGAGAAAGTAAGTCAGAGAGTAAAAAAAAAAAATAATAAAAAATAAATTATAGTTCAAGAGTTTCTCAAAAAAAGTTTGTTTAGAAACATTATAACTCATTTTTCTGGATTTTGTCTTTCTCTATTGCTCACTTTTCCATTTTTTTTCTTTTTATCTTCCTCCACTTTTTCCTCCTCCTCCTCCTCCTCCTCCTCCTCCTCCTCCTTCAAGTCAACTAAAGGAATAATTAGTCAGACTTTGACATATCTTTCTTTCTCTCTCTCTCTCTCTCTCTCTCTCTCTCTCTCTCTCTCTCTCTCTCTCTCTCTCTCTCTCTCTCTCTCTCTCTTTCCGGATGTTAGTTACGTTCTAAAGGTTATGTGTGTGTGTGTGTGTGTGTGTGTGTGTGTGTGTGTGTGTGTGTGTGTGTGTGTGTGTGTGGTGTATGTGTTTGCGTGTGCGTGCGTGTGTATGTATATATCGAAAGGTCAAAGGATACATTCAACTTATATTTTTATTCTCACAGACACACACTATCTCTC
>JAPQNM010000257.1:42500-82540 GCA_029783475.1 Metacarcinus magister
TCCAATATCTCTAATAGCTTTCGAGAAAATGAGGAGGAAAATCATGTTTTTAAATAAATATTAAGTTTCATTTTACTGCGTAATTATTAGTCATAGAACAATATTCATAATGAGAGTTGTATAGTTTAATTAGGTATATCAGATGCTGCAATGATATTTCCAATATCTCTAATAGCTTTCGAGAAAATGAGGAGGAAAGTCATGATTTTATATAAATATTAAGTTTCATTTTAATGCGTAATTATTAGCCATAGAACAAATATTCATAATATCAGTTGTACAGTTTAATTAGGTGTATCAGATGCTGCAATGATATTTCCAATATCTCTAATAGCTTTCGAGAAAATGAGGAGAAAAGTTATGTTTATATAGAAATATTAAGTTTCATTTTACTGAGTAATTATTAGTCATAGAACAAATATTCATAATGACAGTTGTATAGTTTAATTAGGTATATCAGATGCTGCAATGATATTTCCAATATCTCTAATAGCTTTCGAGAAAATGAGGAGGAAAGTCATGATTTTATATAAATATTAAGTTTCATTTTAATGCGTAATTATTAGCCATAGAACAAATATTCATAATATCAGTTGCACAGTTTAATTAGGTCTATCAGATGCTGCAGTGATATTTCCAATATCTCTAATAGCTTTCGAGAAAATGAGGAGGAAATTCATGTTTTTATATAAATATTAAGTTTCATTTTACTGCGTAATTATTAGTCATAGAACAAATATTCATAATGACAGTGTTACAGTTTAATTAGGTGTATCAGATGCTGCAGTGATATTTCCAATATCTCTAATAGCTTTCGGGAAAATGAGGAGGAAAGTCAGTTTTTATAAAAATATTAAGTTTCATTTTACTGCGTATTATGAGTCATAGAACAAATATTCATAATGACAGTTGTACAGTTTAATTAGGTCTATCAGATGCTGCAATGATATTTCCAATATCTCTAATAGCTTTCGAGAAAATGAGGAGGAAAGTCATGTTTTTATATAAATATTAAGTTTTATTTTACTGCGTAATTATTAGTCATAGAACAAATATTCATAATATCAGTTGTACAGTTTAATTAGGTGTATCAGATGCTGCAATGATATTTCCAATATCTCTAATAGCTTTCGAGAAAATGAGGAGGAAAGTCATGTTTTTATATAAATATAAGTTTTATTTTACTGCGTAATTATGAGTCATAGAACAAATATTCATAATTACAGTTGTACAGTTTAATTAGGTCTATCAGATGCTGCAATGATATTTCCAATATCTCTAATAGCTTTCGGGAAAATGAGAAGGAAAGTCATGTTTTTATATAAATATAAAGTTTAATTTTACTGCGTAATTATTAGTCATAGAACAAATATTCATAATATCAGTTGTACAATTTAATTAGGTGTATCAGATGCTGCAATGATATTTCCAATATCTCTAATAGCTTTCGAGAAAATGAGGAGGAAAGTCATGTTTTTATATAAATATACGGTTTTATTTTACTGTGTAATTATTAGTCATAGAACAAATATTCATAATGACAGTTGTACAGTTGAATTAGGTATATCAGATGGTGCAATGATATTTCCAATATCTCTAATAGCTTTCGAGAAAATGAGGAAGAAAGTAATTTAAAAAAAAGTAAAATTCAGTATATATTAGTACTAGAGCAAATATTCATAATGACAGTAGTAGATTATAATTAGGTCTATCAGATTCTGTAATGATATTTCCAATATCTCTAATATCTTTCGAGAAAATGAGGAGGAAAGTCGTGTTTTTATATAATTATACGGTTTTATTTTACTGCGTTATTATTAGTCATAGAACAAATATTCATAATGTCAGTTTTACAGTTTAATTAGGTGTATCAGATGCTGCAATAATATTTCCAATATCTCTAATAGCTTTCGAGAAAATGAGGAGGAAAGTCATGTTTTTATATAAATATTAAGTTTCATTTTACTGCGTAATTATGAGTCATAGAACAAATATTCATAATGACAGTTGTACATTTAATTAGGTGTATCAGATGCTGCAATGATATTTCCAATATCTCTAATAGCTTTCGAGAAAATGAGGAGGAAAGTCATGTTTTTATATAAATATTAAGTTTTATTTTACTGTGTAATTATTAGTCATACAACAAATATTCATAATATCAGTTGTACAGTTTAATTTGGTCCATCAGATGCTGCAATGATATTTCCAATATCTCTAATAGCTTTCGAGAAAATGAGGAGGAAAGTCATGTTTTTATATAAATATAAAGTTTTATTTTACTGCGTAATTATGAGTCATAGAACAAATATTCATAATTACAGTTGTACAGTTTAATTAGGTCTATCAGATGCTGCAATGATATTTCCAATATCTCTAATAGCTTTCGGGAAAATGAGAAGGAAAGTCATGTTTTTATATAAATATAAAGTTTAATTTTACTGCGTAATTATTAGTCATAGAACAAATATTCATAATATCAGTTGTACAATTTAATTAGGTGTATCAGATGCTGCAATGATATTTCCAATATCTCTAATAGCTTTCGAGAAAATGAGGAGGAAAGTCATGTTTTTATATAAATATACGGTTTTATTTTACTGTGTAATTATTAGTCATAGAACAAATATTCATAATGACAGTTGTACAGTTGAATTAGGTATATCAGATGGTGCAATGATATTTCCAATATCTCTAATAGCTTTCGAGAAAATGAGGAGGAAAGTCATGTTTTTATATAAATATTAAGTTTCATTTTACTGCGTAATTATGAGTCATAGAACAAATATTCATAATGACAGTTGTACAGTTTAATTAGGTCTATCAGATGCTGCAATGATATTTCCAATATCTCTAATAGCTTTCGAGAAAATGAGGAGGAAAGTCATGTTTTTATATAAATATTAAGTTTTATTTTACTGCGTAATTATTAGTCATACAACAAATATTCATAATATCAGTTGTACAGTTTAATTTGGTCCATCAGATGCTGCAATGATATTTCCAATATCTCTAATAGCTTTCGAGAAAATGAGGAGGAAAGTCATGTTTTTATATAAATATAAAGTTTTATTTTACTGCGTAATTATGAGTCATAGAACAAATATTCATAATTACAGTTGTACAGTTTAATTAGGTCTATCAGATGCTGCAATGATATTTCCAATATCTCTAATAGCTTTCGGGAAAATGAGAAGGAAAGTCATGTTTTTATATAAATATAAAGTTTAATTTTACTGCGTAATTATTAGTCATAGAACAAATATTCATAATATCAGTTGTACAATTTAATTAGGTGTATCAGATGCTGCAATGATATTTCCAATATCTCTAATAGCTTTCGAGAAAATGAGGAGGAAAGTCATGTTTTTATATAAATATACGGTTTTATTTTACTGTGTAATTATTAGTCATAGAACAAATATTCATAATGACAGTTGTACAGTTGAATTAGGTATATCAGATGGTGCAATGATATTTCCAATATCTCTAATAGCTTTCGAGAAAATGAGGAAGAAAGTAATTTAAAAAAAAGTAAAATTCATTATATATTATTACTAGAGCAAATATTCATAATGACAGTAGTAGATTATAATTAGGTCTATCAGATTCTGTAATGATATTTCCAATATCTCTAATATCTTTCGAGAAAATGAGGAGGAAAGTCGTGTTTTTATATAATTATACGGTTTTATTTTACTGCGTTATTATTAGTCATAGAACAAATATTCATAATGTCAGTTTTACAGTTTAATTAGGTGTATCAGATGCTGCAATAATATTTCCAATATCTCTAATAGCTTTCGAGAAAATGAGGAGGAAAGTCATGTTTTTATATAAATATTAAGTTTCATTTTACTGCGTAATTATGAGTCATAGAACAAATATTCATAATGACAGTTGTACAATTTTTTTAGGTCTATCAGATGCTGCAATGATATTTCCAATATCTCTAATAGCTTTCGGGAAAATGAGAAGGAAAGTCATGTTTTTATATAAATATAAAGTTTAATTTTACTGCGTAATTATTAGTCATAGAACAAATATTCATAATATCAGTTGTACAATTTAATTAGGTGTATCAGATGCTGCAATGATATTTCCAATATCTCTAATAGCTTTCGAGAAAATGAGGAGGAAAGTCATGTTTTTATATAAATATACGGTTTTATTTTACTGTGTAATTATTAGTCATAGAACAAATATTCATAATGACAGTTGTACAGTTGAATTAGGTATATCAGATGGTGCAAAGATATTTCCAATATCTCTAATAGCTTTCGAGAAAATGAGGAAGAAAGTAATTTAAAAAAAAGTAAAATTCAGTATATATTAGAACTAGAGCAAATATTCATAATGACAGTAGTAGATTATAATTAGGTCTATCAGATTCTGTAATGATATTTCCAATATCTCTAATATCTTTCGAGAAAATGAGGAGGAAAGTCGTGTTTTTATATAATTATACGGTTTTATTTTACTGCGTTATTATTAGTCATAGAACAAATATTCATAATATCAGTTTTACAGTTTAATTAGGTGTATCAGATGCTGCAATGATATTTCCAATATCTCTAATAGCTTTCGAGAAAATGAGGAGGAAAGTCATGTTTTTATATAAATATTAAGTTTCATTTTACTGCGTAATTATGAGTCATAGAACAAATATTCATAATTACAGTTGTACAGTTTTATTAGGTCTATCAGATGCTGCAATGATATTTCCAATATCTCTAATAGCTTTCGGGAAAATGAGAAGGAAAGTCATGTTTTTATATAAATATAAAGTTTAATTTTACTGCGTAATTATTAGTCATAGAACAAATATTCATAATATCAGTTGTACAATTTAATTAGGTGTATCAGATGCTGCAATGATATTTCCAATATCTCTAATAGCTTTCGAGAAAATGAGGAGGAAAGTCATGTTTTTATATAAATATACGGTTTTATTTTACTGTGTAATTATTAGTCATAGAACAAATATTCATAATGACAGTTGTACAGTTGAATTAGGTATATCAGATGGTGCAATGATATTTCCAATATCTCTAATAGCTTTCGAGAAAATGAGGAAGAAAGTAATTTAAAAAAAAGTAAAATTCATTATATATTATTACTAGAGCAAATATTCATAATGACAGTAGTAGATTATAATTAGGTCTATCAGATTCTGTAATGATATTTCCAATATCTCTAATATCTTTCGAGAAAATGAGGAGGAAAGTCGTGTTTTTATATAATTATACGGTTTTATTTTACTGCGTTATTATTAGTCATAGAACAAATATTCATAATGTCAGTTTTACAGTTTAATTAGGTGTATCAGATGCTGCAATAATATTTCCAATATCTCTAATAGCTTTCGAGAAAATGAGGAGGAAAGTCATGTTTTTATATAAATATTAAGTTTCATTTTACTGCGTAATTATGAGTCATAGAACAAATATTCATAATGACAGTTGTACAATTTTTTTAGGTCTATCAGATGCTGCAATGATATTTCCAATATCTCTAATAGCTTTCGGGAAAATGAGAAGGAAAGTCATGTTTTTATATAAATATAAAGTTTAATTTTACTGCGTAATTATTAGTCATAGAACAAATATTCATAATATCAGTTGTACAATTTAATTAGGTGTATCAGATGCTGCAATGATATTTCCAATATCTCTAATAGCTTTCGAGAAAATGAGGAGGAAAGTCATGTTTTTATATAAATATACGGTTTTATTTTACTGTGTAATTATTAGTCATAGAACAAATATTCATAATGACAGTTGTACAGTTGAATTAGGTATATCAGATGGTGCAAAGATATTTCCAATATCTCTAATAGCTTTCGAGAAAATGAGGAAGAAAGTAATTTAAAAAAAAGTAAAATTCAGTATATATTAGAACTAGAGCAAATATTCATAATACAGTAGTAGATTATAATTAGGTCTATCAGATTCTGTAATGATATTTCCAATATCTCTAATATCTTTCGAGAAAATGAGGAGGAAAGTCGTGTTTTTATATAATTATACGGTTTTATTTTACTGCGTTATTATTAGTCATAGAACAAATATTCATAATGTCAGTTTTACAGTTTAATTAGGTGTATCAGATGCTGCAATAATATTTCCAATATCTCTAATAGCTTTCGAGAAAATGAGGAGGAAAGTCATGTTTTTATATAAATATTAAGTTTCATTTTACTGCGTAATTATGAGTCATAGAACAAATATTCATAATTACAGTTGTACAGTTTAATTAGGTCTATCAGATGCTGCAATGATATTTCCAATATCTCTAATAGCTTTCGAGAAAATGAGGAGGAAAGTCATGTTTTTATATAAATATTAAGTTTTATTTTACTGCGTAATTATTAGTCATACAACAAATATTCATAATATCAGTTGTACAGTTTAATTTGGTCCATCAGATGCTGCAATGATATTTCCAATATCTCTAATAGCTTTCGAGAAAATGAGGAGGAAAGTCATGTTTTTATATAAATATAAAGTTTTATTTTACTGCGTAATTATGAGTCATAGAACAAATATTCATAATTACAGTTGTACAGTTTAATTAGGTCTATCAGATGCTGCAATGATATTTCCAATATCTCTAATAGCTTTCGGGAAAATGAGAAGGAAAGTCATGTTTTTATATAAATATAAAGTTTAATTTTACTGCGTAATTATTAGTCATAGAACAAATATTCATAATATCAGTTGTACAATTTAATTAGGTGTATCAGATGCTGCAATGATATTTCCAATATCTCTAATAGCTTTCGAGAAAATGAGGAGGAAAGTCATGTTTTTATATAAATATACGGTTTTATTTTACTGTGTAATTATTAGTCATAGAACAAATATTCATAATGACAGTTGTACAGTTGAATTAGGTATATCAGATGGTGCAATGATATTTCCAATATCTCTAATAGCTTTCGAGAAAATGAGGAAGAAAGTAATTTAAAAAAAAGTAAAATTCATTATATATTATTACTAGAGCAAATATTCATAATGACAGTAGTAGATTATAATTAGGTCTATCAGATTCTGTAATGATATTTCCAATATCTCTAATATCTTTCGAGAAAATGAGGAGGAAAGTCGTGTTTTTATATAATTATACGGTTTTATTTTACTGCGTTATTATTAGTCATAGAACAAATATTCATAATGTCAGTTTTACAGTTTAATTAGGTGTATCAGATGCTGCAATAATATTTCCAATATCTCTAATAGCTTTCGAGAAAATGAGGAGGAAAGTCATGTTTTTATATAAATATTAAGTTTCATTTTACTGCGTAATTATGAGTCATAGAACAAATATTCATAATGACAGTTGTACAATTTTTTTAGGTCTATCAGATGCTGCAATGATATTTCCAATATCTCTAATAGCTTTCGGGAAAATGAGAAGGAAAGTCATGTTTTTATATAAATATAAAGTTTAATTTTACTGCGTAATTATTAGTCATAGAACAAATATTCATAATATCAGTTGTACAATTTAATTAGGTGTATCAGATGCTGCAATGATATTTCCAATATCTCTAATAGCTTTCGAGAAAATGAGGAGGAAAGTCATGTTTTTATATAAATATACGGTTTTATTTTACTGTGTAATTATTAGTCATAGAACAAATATTCATAATGACAGTTGTACAGTTGAATTAGGTATATCAGATGGTGCAAAGATATTTCCAATATCTCTAATAGCTTTCGAGAAAATGAGGAAGAAAGTAATTTAAAAAAAAGTAAAATTCAGTATATATTAGAACTAGAGCAAATATTCATAATTACAGTAGTAGATTATAATTAGGTCTATCAGATTCTGTAATGATATTTCCAATATCTCTAATATCTTTCGAGAAAATGAGGAGGAAAGTCGTGTTTTTATATAATTATACGGTTTTATTTTACTGCGTTATTATTAGTCATAGAACAAATATTCATAATGTCAGTTTTACAGTTTAATTAGGTGTATCAGATGCTGCAATAATATTTCCAATATCTCTAATAGCTTTCGAGAAAATGAGGAGGAAAGTCATGTTTTTATATAAATATTAAGTTTCATTTTACTGCGTAATTATGAGTCATAGAACAAATATTCATAATGACAGTTGTACAATTTAATTAGGTCTATCAGATGCTGCAATGATATTTCCAATATCTCTAATAGCTTTCGAGAAAATGAGGAGGAAAGTCATGTTTTTATATAAATATTAAGTTTTATTTTACTGCGTAATTATTAGTCATACAACAAATATTCATAATATCAGTTGTACAGTTTAATTTGGTCCATCAGATGCTGCAATGATATTTCCAATATCTCTAATAGCTTTCGAGAAAATGAGGAGGAAAGTCATGTTTTTATATAAATATAAAGTTTTATTTTACTGCGTAATTATGAGTCATAGAACAAATATTCATAATTACAGTTGTACAGTTTAATTAGGTCTATCAGATGCTGCAATGATATTTCCAATATCTCTAATAGCTTTCGGGAAAATGAGAAGGAAAGTCATGTTTTTATATAAATATAAAGTTTAATTTTACTGCTTAATTATTAGTCATGGAACAAATATTCATAATATCAGTTGTACATTTAATTAGGTGTATCAAATGCTGCAATGATTTTTCCAATATCTCTAATAGCTTTCGAGATAATGAGGAGGAAAGTCATGTTTTTATATAAATATACGGTTTTATTTTACTGTGTAATTATTAGTCATAGAACAAATATTCATAATGACAGTTGTACAGTTTGAATTAGGTATATCAGATGGTGCAAAGATATTTCCAATATCTCTAATAGCTTTCGAGAAAATGAGGAAGAAAGTAATTAAAAAAAAGTAAAATTCAGTATATATTAGAACTAGAGCAAATATTCATAATTACAGTAGTAGATTATAATTAGGTCTATCAGATTCTGTAATGATATTTCCAATATCTCTAATATCTTTCGAGAAAATGAGGAGGAAAGTCGTGTTTTTATATAATTATACGGTTTTATTTTACTGCGTTATTATTAGTCATAGAACAAATATTCATAATGTCAGTTTTACAGTTTAATTAGGTGTATCAGATGCTGCAATAATATTTCCAATATCTCTAATAGCTTTCGAGAAAATGAGGAGGAAAGTCATGTTTTTATATAAATATTAAGTTTCATTTTACTGCGTAATTATGAGTCATAGAACAAATATTCATAATTACAGTTGTACAGTTTAATTAAGTCTATCAGATGCTGCAATGATATTTCCAATATCTCTAATAGCTTTCGAGAAAATGAGGAGGAAAGTCATGTTTTTATATAAATATTAAGTTTTATTTTACTGTGTAATTATTAGTCATACAACAAATATTCATAATATCAGTTGTACAGTTTAATTTGGTCCATCAGATGCTGCAATGATATTTCCAATATCTCTAATAGCTTTCGAGAAAATGAGGAGGAAAGTCATGTTTTTATATAAATATAAAGTTTTATTTTACTGCGTAATTATGAGTCATAGAACAAATATTCATAATTACAGTTGTACAGTTTAATTAGGTCTATCAGATGCTGCAATGATATTTCCAATATCTCTAATAGCTTTCGGGAAAATGAGAAGGAAAGTCATGTTTTTATATAAATATAAAGTTTAATTTTACTGCGTAATTATTAGTCATAGAACAAATATTCATAATATCAGTTGTACAATTTAATTAGGTGTATCAGATGCTGCAATGATATTTCCAATATCTCTAATAGCTTTCGAGAAAATGAGGAGGAAAGTCATGTTTTTATATAAATATACGGTTTTATTTTACTGTGTAATTATTAGTCATAGAACAAATATTCATAATGACAGTTGTACAGTTGAATTAGGTATATCAGATGGTGCAATGATATTTCCAATATCTCTAATAGCTTTCGAGAAAATGAGGAAGAAAGTAATTTAAAAAAAAGTAAAATTCATTATATATTATTACTAGAGCAAATATTCATAATGACAGTAGTAGATTATAATTAGGTCTATCAGATTCTGTAATGATATTTCCAATATCTCTAATATCTTTCGAGAAAATGAGGAGGAAAGTCGTGTTTTTATATAATTATACGGTTTTATTTTACTGCGTTATTATTAGTCATAGAACAAATATTCATAATGTCAGTTTTACAGTTTAATTAGGTGTATCAGATGCTGCAATAATATTTCCAATATCTCTAATAGCTTTCGAGAAAATGAGGAGGAAAGTCATGTTTTTATATAAATATTAAGTTTCATTTTACTGCGTAATTATGAGTCATAGAACAAATATTCATAATGACAGTTGTACAATTTTTTTAGGTCTATCAGATGCTGCAATGATATTTCCAATATCTCTAATAGCTTTCGGGAAAATGAGAAGGAAAGTCATGTTTTTATATAAATATAAAGTTTAATTTTACTGCGTAATTATTAGTCATAGAACAAATATTCATAATATCAGTTGTACAATTTAATTAGGTGTATCAGATGCTGCAATGATATTTCCAATATCTCTAATAGCTTTCGAGAAAATGAGGAGGAAAGTCATGTTTTTATATAAATATACGGTTTTATTTTACTGTGTAATTATTAGTCATAGAACAAATATTCATAATGACAGTTGTACAGTTGAATTAGGTATATCAGATGGTGCAAAGATATTTCCAATATCTCTAATAGCTTTCGAGAAAATGAGGAAGAAAGTAATTTAAAAAAAAGTAAAATTCAGTATATATTAGAACTAGAGCAAATATTCATAATTACAGTAGTAGATTATAATTAGGTCTATCAGATTCTGTAATGATATTTCCAATATCTCTAATATCTTTCGAGAAAATGAGGAGGAAAGTCGTGTTTTTATATAATTATACGGTTTTATTTTACTGCGTTATTATTAGTCATAGAACAAATATTCATAATGTCAGTTTTACAGTTTAATTAGGTGTATCAGATGCTGCAATAATATTTCCAATATCTCTAATAGCTTTCGAGAAAATGAGGAGGAAAGTCATGTTTTTATATAAATATTAAGTTTCATTTTACTGCGTAATTATGAGTCATAGAACAAATATTCATAATTACAGTTGTACAATTTTTATTAGGTCTATCAGATGCTGCAATGATATTTCCAATATCTCTAATAGCTTTCGGGAAAATGAGAAGGAAAGTCATGTTTTTATATAAATATAAAGTTTAATTTTACTGCGTAATTATTAGTCATAGAACAAATATTCATAATATCAGTTGTACAATTTAATTAGGTGTATCAGATGCTGCAATGATATTTCCAATATCTCTAATAGCTTTCGAGAAAATGAGGAGGAAAGTCATGTTTTTATATAAATATACGGTTTTATTTTACTGTGTAATTATTAGTCATAGAACAAATATTCATAATGACAGTTGTACAGTTGAATTAGGTATATCAGATGGTGCAATGATATTTCCAATATCTCTAATAGCTTTCGAGAAAATGAGGAAGAAAGTAATTTAAAAAAAAGTAAAATTCAGTATATATTAGAACTAGAGCAAATATTCATAATGACAGTAGTAGATTATAATTAGGTCTATCAGATTCTGTAATGATATTTCCAATATCTCTAATATCTTTCGAGAAAATGAGGAGGAAAGTCGTGTTTTTATATAATTATACGGTTTTATTTTACTGCGTTATTATTAGTCATAGAACAAATATTCATAATGTCAGTTTTACAGTTTAATTAGGTGTATCAGATGCTGCAATAATATTTCCAATATCTCTAATAGCTTTCGAGAAAATGAGGAGGAAAGTCATGTTTTTATATAAATATTAAGTTTCATTTTACTGCGTAATTATGAGTCATAGAACAAATATTCATAATGACAGTTGTACATTTAATTAGGTCTATCAGATGCTGCAATGATATTTCCAATATCTCTAATAGCTTTCGAGAAAATGAGGAGGAAAGTCATGTTTTTATATAAATATAAGTTTTATTTTACTGCGTAATTATTAGTCATACAACAAATATTCATAATATCAGTTGTACAGTTTAATTAGGTCTATCAGATGCTGCAATGATATTTCCAATATCTCTAATAGCTTTCGAGAAAATGAGGAGGAAAGTCATGTTTTTATATAAATATAAAGTTTTATTTTACTGCGTAATTATGAGTCATAGAACAAATATTCATAATTACAGTTGTACAGTTTAATTAGGTCTATCAGATGCTGCAATGATATTTCCAATATCTCTAATAGCTTTCGGGAAAATGAGAAGGAAAGTCATGTTTTTATATAAATATAAAGTTTAATTTTACTGCGTAATTATTAGTCATAGAACAAATATTCATAATATCAGTTGTACAATTTAATTAGGTGTATCAGATGCTGCAATGATATTTCCAATATCTCTAATAGCTTTCGAGAAAATGAGGAGGAAAGTCATGTTTTTATATAAATATACGGTTTTATTTTACTGCGTAATTATTAGTCATAGAACAAATATTCATAATGACAGTTGTACAGTTTGAATTAGGTATATCAGATGGTGCAATGATATTTCCAATATCTCTAATAGCTTTCGAGAAAATGAGGAAGAAAGTCAGTTTTTAAAAAAAAGTAAAATTCAGTATATATTAGACTAGAGCAAATATTCATAATTACAGTAGTACATTTAATTAGGTCTATCAGATTCTGTAATGATATTTCCAATATCTCTAATAGCTTTCGAGAAAATGAGGAGGAAAGTCGTGTTTTTATATAATTATACGGTTTTATTTTACTGCGTTATTATTAGTCATAGAACAAATATTCATAATGTCAGTTTGTACAGTTTAATTAGGTGTATCAGATGCTGCAATAATATTTCCAATATCTCTAATAGCTTTCGAGAAAATGAGGAGGAAAGTCATGTTTTTATATAAATATTAAGTTTCATTTTACTGCGTATTATGAGTCATAGAACAAATATTCATAATTACAGTTGTACAGTTTAATTAGGTCTATCAGATGCTGCAATGATATTTCCAATATCTCTAATAGCTTTCGAGAAAATGAGGAGGAAAGTCATGTTTTTATATAAATATTAAGTTTTATTTTACTGCGTAATTATTAGTCATACAACAAATATTCATAATATCAGTTGTACAGTTTAATTTGGTCCATCAGATGCTGCAATGATATTTCCAATATCTCTAATAGCTTTCGAGAAAATGAGGAGGAAAGTCATGTTTTTATATAAATATAAAGTTTTATTTTACTGCGTAATTATGAGTCATAGAACAAATATTCATAATTACAGTTGTACAGTTTAATTAGGTCTATCAGATGCTGCAATGATATTTCCAATATCTCTAATAGCTTTCGGGAAAATGAGAAGGAAAGTCATGTTTTTATATAAATATAAAGTTTAATTTTACTGCGTAATTATTAGTCATAGAACAAATATTCATAATATCAGTTGTACAATTTAATTAGGTGTATCAGATGCTGCAATGATATTTCCAATATCTCTAATAGCTTTCGAGAAAATGAGGAGGAAAGTCATGTTTTTATATAAATATACGGTTTTATTTTACTGTGTAATTATTAGTCATAGAACAAATATTCATAATGACAGTTGTACAGTTGAATTAGGTATATCAGATGGTGCAATGATATTTCCAATATCTCTAATAGCTTTCGAGAAAATGAGGAAGAAAGTAATTTAAAAAAAAGTAAAATTCATTATATATTATTACTAGAGCAAATATTCATAATGACAGTAGTAGATTATAATTAGGTCTATCAGATTCTGTAATGATATTTCCAATATCTCTAATATCTTTCGAGAAAATGAGGAGGAAAGTCGTGTTTTTATATAATTATACGGTTTTATTTTACTGCGTTATTATTAGTCATAGAACAAATATTCATAATGTCAGTTTTACAGTTTAATTAGGTGTATCAGATGCTGCAATAATATTTCCAATATCTCTAATAGCTTTCGAGAAAATGAGGAGGAAAGTCATGTTTTTATATAAATATTAAGTTTCATTTTACTGCGTAATTATGAGTCATAGAACAAATATTCATAATGACAGTTGTACAATTTTTTTAGGTCTATCAGATGCTGCAATGATATTTCCAATATCTCTAATAGCTTTCGGGAAAATGAGAAGGAAAGTCATGTTTTTATATAAATATAAAGTTTAATTTTACTGCGTAATTATTAGTCATAGAACAAATATTCATAATATCAGTTGTACAATTTAATTAGGTGTATCAGATGCTGCAATGATATTTCCAATATCTCTAATAGCTTTCGAGAAAATGAGGAGGAAAGTCATGTTTTTATATAAATATACGGTTTTATTTTACTGTGTAATTATTAGTCATAGAACAAATATTCATAATGACAGTTGTACAGTTGAATTAGGTATATCAGATGGTGCAAAGATATTTCCAATATCTCTAATAGCTTTCGAGAAAATGAGGAAGAAAGTAATTTAAAAAAAAGTAAAATTCAGTATATATTAGAACTAGAGCAAATATTCATAATGACAGTAGTAGATTATAATTAGGTCTATCAGATTCTGTAATGATATTTCCAATATCTCTAATATCTTTCGAGAAAATGAGGAGGAAAGTCGTGTTTTTATATAATTATACGGTTTTATTTTACTGCGTTATTATTAGTCATAGAACAAATATTCATAATGTCAGTTTTACAGTTTAATTAGGTGTATCAGATGCTGCAATAATATTTCCAATATCTCTAATAGCTTTCGAGAAAATGAGGAGGAAAGTCATGTTTTTATATAAATATTAAGTTTTCATTTTACTGCGTAATTATGAGTCATAGAACAAATATTCATAATTACAGTTGTACAGTTTTTTTAGGTCTATCAGATGCTGCAATGATATTTCCAATATCTCTAATAGCTTTCGGGAAAATGAGAAGGAAAGTCATGTTTTTATATAAATATAAAGTTTAATTTTACTGCGTAATTATTAGTCATAGAACAAATATTCATAATATCAGTTGTACAATTTAATTAGGTGTATCAGATGCTGCAATGATATTTCCAATATCTCTAATAGCTTTCGAGAAAATGAGGAGGAAAGTCATGTTTTTATATAAATATACGGTTTTATTTTACTGTGTAATTATTAGTCATAGAACAAATATTCATAATGACAGTTGTACAGTTGAATTAGGTATATCAGATGGTGCAAAGATATTTCCAATATCTCTAATAGCTTTCGAGAAAATGAGGAAGAAAGTAATTTAAAAAAAAGTAAAATTCAGTATATATTAGAACTAGAGCAAATATTCATAATGACAGTAGTAGATTATAATTAGGTCTATCAGATTCTGTAATGATATTTCCAATATCTCTAATATCTTTCGAGAAAATGAGGAGGAAAGTCGTGTTTTTATATAATTATACGGTTTTATTTTACTGCGTTATTATTAGTCATAGAACAAATATTCATAATGTCAGTTTTACAGTTTAATTAGGTGTATCAGATGCTGCAATAATATTTCCAATATCTCTAATAGCTTTCGAGAAAATGAGGAGGAAAGTCATGTTTTTATATAAATATTAAGTTTCATTTTACTGCGTAATTATGAGTCATAGAACAAATATTCATAATTACAGTTGTACAATTTTTTTAGGTCTATCAGATGCTGCAATGATATTTCCAATATCTCTAATAGCTTTCGGGAAAATGAGAAGGAAAGTCATGTTTTTATATAAATATAAAGTTTAATTTTACTGCGTAATTATTAGTCATAGAACAAATATTCATAATATCAGTTGTACAATTTAATTAGGTGTATCAGATGCTGCAATGATATTTCCAATATCTCTAATAGCTTTCGAGAAAATGAGGAGGAAAGTCATGTTTTTATATAAATATACGGTTTTATTTTACTGTGTAATTATTAGTCATAGAACAAATATTCATAATGACAGTTGTACAGTTGAATTAGGTATATCAGATGGTGCAAAGATATTTCCAATATCTCTAATAGCTTTCGAGAAAATGAGGAAGAAAGTAATTTAAAAAAAAGTAAAATTCAGTATATATTAGAACTAGAGCAAATATTCATAATGACAGTAGTAGATTATAATTAGGTCTATCAGATTCTGTAATGATATTTCCAATATCTCTAATATCTTTCGAGAAAATGAGGAGGAAAGTCGTGTTTTTATATAATTATACGGTTTTATTTTACTGCGTTATTATTAGTCATAGAACAAATATTCATAATGTCAGTTTTACAGTTTAATTAGGTGTATCAGATGCTGCAATAATATTTCCAATATCTCTAATAGCTTTCGAGAAAATGAGGAGGAAAGTCATGTTTTTATATAAATATTAAGTTTCATTTTACTGCGTAATTATGAGTCATAGAACAAATATTCATAATGACAGTTGTACATTTAATTAGGTCTATCAGATGCTGCAATGATATTTCCAATATCTCTAATAGCTTTCGAGAAAATGAGGAGGAAAGTCATGTTTTTATATAAATATTAAGTTTTATTTTACTGCGTAATTATTA
This sequence comes from Metacarcinus magister, assembly GCA_029783475.1. Taxonomy (NCBI): domain Eukaryota; kingdom Metazoa; phylum Arthropoda; class Malacostraca; order Decapoda; family Cancridae; genus Metacarcinus; species Metacarcinus magister. The sequence continues at coordinate 59,055 of JAPQNM010000257.1, forward strand.
GTCATAGAACAAATATTCATAATATCAGTTGTACAGTTTAATTAGGTGCATCAGATGCTGCAATGATATTTCCAATATCTCTAATAGCTTTCGAGAAAATGAGGAGGAAAGTCATGTTTTTATATAAATATAAAGTTTTATTTTACTGCGTAATTATGAGTCATAGAACAAATATTCATAATTACAGTTGTACAGTTTAATTAGGTCTATCAGATGCTGCAATGATATTTCCAATATCTCTAATAGCTTTCGGGAAAATGAGAAGGAAAGTCATGTTTTTATATAAATATAAAGTTTAATTTTACTGCGTAATTATTAGTCATAGAACAAATATTCATAATATCAGTTGTACAATTTAATTAGGTGTATCAGATGCTGCAATGATATTTCCAATATCTCTAATAGCTTTCGAGAAAATGAGGAGGAAAGTCATGTTTTTATATAAATATACGGTTTTATTTTACTGTGTAATTATTAGTCATAGAACAAATATTCATAATGACAGTTGTACAGTTTGAATTAGGTATATCAGATGGTGCAATGATATTTCCAATATCTCTAATAGCTTTCGAGAAAATGAGGAAGAAAGTAATTTAAAAAAAAGTAAAATTCAGTATATATTAGACTAGAGCAAATATTCATAATTACAGTAGTAGATTATAATTAGGTCTATCAGATTCTGTAATGATATTTCCAATATCTCTAATATCTTTCGAGAAAATGAGGAGGAAAGTCGTGTTTTTATATAATTATACGGTTTTATTTTACTGCGTTATTATTAGTCATAGAACAAATATTCATAATGTCAGTTTTACAGTTTAATTAGGTGTATCAGATGCTGCAATAATATTTCCAATATCTCTAATAGCTTTCGAGAAAATGAGGAGGAAAGTCATGTTTTTATATAAATATTAAGTTTCATTTTACTGCGTAATTATGAGTCATAGAACAAATATTCATAATTACAGTTGTACAGTTTAATTAGGTCTATCAGATGCTGCAATGATATTTCCAATATCTCTAATAGCTTTCGAGAAAATGAGGAGGAAAGTCATGTTTTTATATAAATATTAAGTTTTATTTTACTGCGTAATTATTAGTCATACAACAAATATTCATAATATCAGTTGTACAGTTTAATTTGGTCCATCAGATGCTGCAATGATATTTCCAATATCTCTAATAGCTTTCGAGAAAATGAGGAGGAAAGTCATGTTTTTATATAAATATAAAGTTTTATTTTACTGCGTAATTATGAGTCATAGAACAAATATTCATAATTACAGTTGTACAGTTTAATTAGGTCTATCAGATGCTGCAATGATATTTCCAATATCTCTAATAGCTTTCGGGAAAATGAGAAGGAAAGTCATGTTTTTATATAAATATAAAGTTTAATTTTACTGCGTAATTATTAGTCATAGAACAAATATTCATAATATCAGTTGTACAATTTAATTAGGTGTATCAGATGCTGCAATGATATTTCCAATATCTCTAATAGCTTTCGAGAAAATGAGGAGGAAAGTCATGTTTTTATATAAATATACGGTTTTATTTTACTGTGTAATTATTAGTCATAGAACAAATATTCATAATGACAGTTGTACAGTTGAATTAGGTATATCAGATGGTGCAATGATATTTCCAATATCTCTAATAGCTTTCGAGAAAATGAGGAAGAAAGTAATTTAAAAAAAAGTAAAATTCATTATATATTATTACTAGAGCAAATATTCATAATGACAGTAGTAGATTATAATTAGGTCTATCAGATTCTGTAATGATATTTCCAATATCTCTAATATCTTTCGAGAAAATGAGGAGGAAAGTCGTGTTTTTATATAATTATACGGTTTTATTTTACTGCGTTATTATTAGTCATAGAACAAATATTCATAATGTCAGTTTGTACAGTTTAATTAGGTGTATCAGATGCTGCAATAATATTTCCAATATCTCTAATAGCTTTCGAGAAAATGAGGAGGAAAGTCATGTTTTTATATAAATATTAAGTTTCATTTTACTGCGTAATTATGAGTCATAGAACAAATATTCATAATTACAGTTGTACAATTTTTTTAGGTCTATCAGATGCTGCAATGATATTTCCAATATCTCTAATAGCTTTCGGGAAAATGAGAAGGAAAGTCATGTTTTTATATAAATATAAAGTTTAATTTTACTGCGTAATTATTAGTCATAGAACAAATATTCATAATATCAGTTGTACAATTTAATTAGGTGTATCAGATGCTGCAATGATATTTCCAATATCTCTAATAGCTTTCGAGAAAATGAGGAGGAAAGTCATGTTTTTATATAAATATACGGTTTTATTTTACTGTGTAATTATTAGTCATAGAACAAATATTCATAATGACAGTTGTACAGTTGAATTAGGTATATCAGATGGTGCAAAGATATTTCCAATATCTCTAATAGCTTTCGAGAAAATGAGGAAGAAAGTAATTTAAAAAAAAGTAAAATTCAGTATATATTAGAACTAGAGCAAATATTCATAATTACAGTAGTAGATTATAATTAGGTCTATCAGATTCTGTAATGATATTTCCAATATCTCTAATATCTTTCGAGAAAATGAGGAGGAAAGTCGTGTTTTTATATAATATTACGTTTTATTTTACTGCGTTATTATTAGTCATAGAACAAATATTCATAATGTCAGTTTTACAGTTTAATTAGGTGTATCAGATGCTGCAATGATATTTCCAATATCTCTAATAGCTTTCGAGAAAATGAGGAGGAAAGTCATGTTTTTATATAAATATTAAGTTTTCATTTTACTGCGTAATTATGAGTCATAGAACAAATATTCATAATTACAGTTGTACAGTTTATTAAGGTCTATCAGATGCTGCAATGATATTTCCAATATCTCTAATAGCTTTCGGGAAAATGAGAAGGAAAGTCATGTTTTTATATAAATATAAAGTTTAATTTTACTGCGTAATTATTAGTCATAGAACAAATATTCATAATATCAGTTGTACAATTTAATTAGGTGTATCAGATGCTGCAATGATATTTCCAATATCTCTAATAGCTTTCGAGAAAATGAGGAGGAAAGTCATGTTTTTATATAAATATACGGTTTTATTTTACTGTGTAATTATTAGTCATAGAACAAATATTCATAATGACAGTTGTACAGTTGAATTAGGTATATCAGATGGTGCAATGATATTTCCAATATCTCTAATAGCTTTCGAGAAAATGAGGAAGAAAGTAATTTAAAAAAAAGTAAAATTCAGTATATATTAGTACTAGAGCAAATATTCATAATGACAGTAGTAGATTATAATTAGGTCTATCAGATTCTGTAATGATATTTCCAATATCTCTAATATCTTTCGAGAAAATGAGGAGGAAAGTCGTGTTTTTATATAATTATACGGTTTTATTTTACTGCGTTATTATTAGTCATAGAACAAATATTCATAATGTCAGTTTTACAGTTTAATTAGGTGTATCAGATGCTGCAATAATATTTCCAATATCTCTAATAGCTTTCGAGAAAATGAGGAGGAAAGTCATGTTTTTATATAAATATTAAGTTTCATTTTACTGCGTAATTATGAGTCATAGAACAAATATTCATAATGACAGTTGTACAATTTTTTTAGGTCTATCAGATGCTGCAATGATATTTCCAATATCTCTAATAGCTTTCGGGAAAATGAGAAGGAAAGTCATGTTTTTATATAAATATAAAGTTTAATTTTACTGCGTAATTATTAGTCATAGAACAAATATTCATAATATCAGTTGTACAATTTAATTAGGTGTATCAGATGCTGCAATGATATTTCCAATATCTCTAATAGCTTTCGAGAAAATGAGGAGGAAAGTCATGTTTTTATATAAATATACGGTTTTATTTTACTGTGTAATTATTAGTCATAGAACAAATATTCATAATGACAGTTGTACAGTTGAATTAGGTATATCAGATGGTGCAAAGATATTTCCAATATCTCTAATAGCTTTCGAGAAAATGAGGAAGAAAGTAATTTAAAAAAAAGTAAAATTCAGTATATATTAGAACTAGAGCAAATATTCATAATGACAGTAGTAGATTATAATTAGGTCTATCAGATTATGTAATGATATTTCCAATATCTCTAATAGCTTTCGAGAAAATGAGGAGGAAAGTAATGTTTTTATATAAATATTAAGTTTTATTTTACTGCGTAATTATTAGTCATACAACAAATATTCATAATGTCAGTTTGTACAGTTTAATTAGGTGTATCAGATGCTGCAATGATATTTCCAATATCTCTAATAGCTTTCGAGAAAATGAGGAGGAAAGTCATGTTTTTATATAAATATTAAGTTTCATTTTACTGCGTAATTATGAGTCATAGAACAAATATTCATAATGACAGTTGTACAGTTTAATTAGGTCTATCAGATTATGTAATGATATTTCCAATATCTCTAATAGCTTTCGAGAAAATGAGGAGGAAAGTAATGTTTTTATATAAATATTAAGTTTTATTTTACTGCGTAATTATTAGTCATACAACAAATATTCATAATATCAGTTGTACAGTTTAATTTGGTCCATCAGATGCTGCAATGATATTTCCAATATCTCTAATAGCTTTCGAGAAAATGAGGAGGAAAGTCATGTTTTTATATAAATATAAAGTTTTATTTTACTGCGTAATTATGAGTCATAGAACAAATATTCATAATTACAGTTGTACAGTTTAATTAGGTCTATCAGATGCTGCAATGATATTTCCAATATCTCTAATAGCTTTCGGGAAAATGAGAAGGAAAGTCATGTTTTTATATAAATATAAAGTTTAATTTTACTGCGTAATTATTAGTCATAGAACAAATATTCATAATATCAGTTGTACAATTTAATTAGGTGTATCAGATGCTGCAATGATATTTCCAATATCTCTAATAGCTTTCGAGAAAATGAGGAGGAAAGTCATGTTTTTATATAAATATACGGTTTTATTTTACTGTGTAATTATTAGTCATAGAACAAATATTCATAATGACAGTTGTACAGTTGAATTAGGTATATCAGATGGTGCAAATGATATTTCCAATATCTCTAATAGCTTTCGAGAAAATGAGGAAGAAAGTAATTTAAAAAAAAAGTAAAATTCAGTATATATTAGAACTAGAGCAAATATTCATAATTACAGTAGTAGATTATAATTAGGTCTATCAGATTCTGTAATGATATTTCCAATATCTCTAATATCTTTCGAGAAAATGAGGAGGAAAGTCGTGTTTTTATATAATTATACGGTTTTATTTTACTGCGTTATTATTAGTCATAGAACAAATATTCATAATGTCAGTTTTACAGTTTAATTAGGTGTATCAGATGCTGCAATAATATTTCCAATATCTCTAATAGCTTTCGAGAAAATGAGGAGGAAAGTCATGTTTTTATATAAATATTAAGTTTCATTTTACTGCGTAATTATGAGTCATAGAACAAATATTCATAATTACAGTTGTACAGTTTAATTAGGTCTATCAGATGCTGCAATGATATTTCCAATATCTCTAATAGCTTTCGAGAAAATGAGGAGGAAAGTCATGTTTTTATATAAATATTAAGTTTTATTTTACTGTGTAATTATTAGTCATACAACAAATATTCATAATATCAGTTGTACAGTTTAATTTGGTCCATCAGATGCTGCAATGATATTTCCAATATCTCTAATAGCTTTCGAGAAAATGAGGAGGAAAGTCATGTTTTTATATAAATATAAAGTTTTATTTTACTGCGTAATTATGAGTCATAGAACAAATATTCATAATTACAGTTGTACAGTTTAATTAGGTCTATCAGATGCTGCAATGATATTTCCAATATCTCTAATAGCTTTCGGGAAAATGAGAAGGAAAGTCATGTTTTTATATAAATATAAAGTTTAATTTTACTGCGTAATTATTAGTCATAGAACAAATATTCATAATATCAGTTGTACAATTTAATTAGGTGTATCAGATGCTGCAATGATATTTCCAATATCTCTAATAGCTTTCGAGAAAATGAGGAGGAAAGTCATGTTTTTATATAAATATACGGTTTTATTTTACTGTGTAATTATTAGTCATAGAACAAATATTCATAATGACAGTTGTACAGTTGAATTAGGTATATCAGATGGTGCAATGATATTTCCAATATCTCTAATAGCTTTCGAGAAAATGAGGAAGAAAGTAATTTAAAAAAAAGTAAAATTCATTATATATTATTACTAGAGCAAATATTCATAATGACAGTAGTAGATTATAATTAGGTCTATCAGATTCTGTAATGATATTTCCAATATCTCTAATATCTTTCGAGAAAATGAGGAGGAAAGTCGTGTTTTTATATAATTATACGGTTTTATTTTACTGCGTTATTATTAGTCATAGAACAAATATTCATAATGTCAGTTTGTACAGTTTAATTAGGTGTATCAGATGCTGCAATAATATTTCCAATATCTCTAATAGCTTTCGAGAAAATGAGGAGGAAAGTCATGTTTTTATATAAATATTAAGTTTCATTTTACTGCGTAATTATGAGTCATAGAACAAATATTCATAATGACAGTTGTACAATTTTTTTAGGTCTATCAGATGCTGCAATGATATTTCCAATATCTCTAATAGCTTTCGGGAAAATGAGAAGGAAAGTCATGTTTTTATATAAATATAAAGTTTAATTTTACTGCGTAATTATTAGTCATAGAACAAATATTCATAATATCAGTTGTACAATTTAATTAGGTGTATCAGATGCTGCAATGATATTTCCAATATCTCTAATAGCTTTCGAGAAAATGAGGAGGAAAGTCATGTTTTTATATAAATATACGGTTTTATTTTACTGTGTAATTATTAGTCATAGAACAAATATTCATAATGACAGTTGTACAGTTGAATTAGGTATATCAGATGGTGCAAAGATATTTCCAATATCTCTAATAGCTTTCGAGAAAATGAGGAAGAAAGTAATTTAAAAAAAAGTAAAATTCAGTATATATTAGAACTAGAGCAAATATTCATAATGACAGTAGTAGATTATAATTAGGTCTATCAGATTCTGTAATGATATTTCCAATATCTCTAATATCTTTCGAGAAAATGAGGAGGAAAGTCGTGTTTTTATATAATTATACGGTTTTATTTTACTGCGTTATTATTAGTCATAGAACAAATATTCATAATGTCAGTTTTACAGTTTAATTAGGTGTATCAGATGCTGCAATAATATTTCCAATATCTCTAATAGCTTTCGAGAAAATGAGGAGGAAAGTCATGTTTTTATATAAATATTAAGTTTCATTTTACTGCGTAATTATGAGTCATAGAACAAATATTCATAATTACAGTTGTACAGTTTTTTTAGGTCTATCAGATGCTGCAATGATATTTCCAATATCTCTAATAGCTTTCGGGAAAATGAGAAGGAAAGTCATGTTTTTATATAAATATAAAGTTTAATTTTACTGCGTAATTATTAGTCATAGAACAAATATTCATAATATCAGTTGTACAATTTAATTAGGTGTATCAGATGCTGCAATGATATTTCCAATATCTCTAATAGCTTTCGAGAAAATGAGGAGGAAAGTCATGTTTTTATATAAATATACGGTTTTATTTTACTGTGTAATTATTAGTCATAGAACAAATATTCATAATGACAGTTGTACAGTTGAATTAGGTATATCAGATGGTGCAAAGATATTTCCAATATCTCTAATAGCTTTCGAGAAAATGAGGAAGAAAGTAATTTAAAAAAAAGTAAAATTCAGTATATATTAGAACTAGAGCAAATATTCATAATGACAGTAGTAGATTATAATTAGGTCTATCAGATTCTGTAATGATATTTCCAATATCTCTAATATCTTTCGAGAAAATGAGGAGGAAAGTCGTGTTTTTATATAATTATACGGTTTTATTTTACTGCGTTATTATTAGTCATAGAACAAATATTCATAATGTCAGTTTTACAGTTTAATTAGGTGTATCAGATGCTGCAATAATATTTCCAATATCTCTAATAGCTTTCGAGAAAATGAGGAGGAAAGTCATGTTTTTATATAAATATTAAGTTTCATTTTACTGCGTAATTATGAGTCATAGAACAAATATTCATAATTACAGTTGTACAATTTTTTTAGGTCTATCAGATGCTGCAATGATATTTCCAATATCTCTAATAGCTTTCGGGAAAATGAGAAGGAAAGTCATGTTTTTATATAAATATAAAGTTTAATTTTACTGCGTAATTATTAGTCATAGAACAAATATTCATAATATCAGTTGTACAATTTAATTAGGTGTATCAGATGCTGCAATGATATTTCCAATATCTCTAATAGCTTTCGAGAAAATGAGGAGGAAAGTCATGTTTTTATATAAATATACGGTTTTATTTTACTGTGTAATTATTAGTCATAGAACAAATATTCATAATGACAGTTGTACAGTTGAATTAGGTATATCAGATGGTGCAAAGATATTTCCAATATCTCTAATAGCTTTCGAGAAAATGAGGAAGAAAGTAATTTAAAAAAAAGTAAAATTCAGTATATATTAGAACTAGAGCAAATATTCATAATGACAGTAGTAGATTATAATTAGGTCTATCAGATTCTGTAATGATATTTCCAATATCTCTAATAGCTTTCGAGAAAATGAGGAGGAAAGTCGTGTTTTTATATAATTATACGGTTTTATTTTACTGCGTTATTATTAGTCATAGAACAAATATTCATAATGTCAGTTTTACAGTTTAATTAGGTGTATCAGATGCTGCAATAATATTTCCAATATCTCTAATAGCTTTCGAGAAAATGAGGAGGAAAGTCATGTTTTTATATAAATATAAGTTTTCATTTTACTGCGTAATTATGAGTCATAGAACAAATATTCATAATGACAGTTGTACAGTTTTAATTAGGTCTATCAGATGCTGCAATGATATTTCCAATATCTCTAATAGCTTTCGAGAAAATGAGGAGGAAAGTCATGTTTTTATATAAATATTAAGTTTTATTTTACTGTGTAATTATTAGTCATACAACAAATATTCATAATATCAGTTGTACAGTTTAATTTGGTCCATCAGATGCTGCAATGATATTTCCAATATCTCTAATAGCTTTCGAGAAAATGAGGAGGAAAGTCATGTTTTTATATAAATATAGTTTTATTTTACTGCGTAATTATGAGTCATAGAACAAATATTCATAATTACAGTTGTACAGTTTAATTAGGTCTATCAGATGCTGCAATGATATTTCCAATATCTCTAATAGCTTTCGGGAAAATGAGAAGGAAAGTCATGTTTTTATATAAATATAAAGTTTAATTTTACTGCGTAATTATTAGTCATAGAACAAATATTCATAATATCAGTTGTACAATTTAATTAGGTGTATCAGATGCTGCAATGATATTTCCAATATCTCTAATAGCTTTCGAGAAAATGAGGAGGAAAGTCATGTTTTTATATAAATATACGGTTTTATTTTACTGTGTAATTATTAGTCATAGAACAAATATTCATAATGACAGTTGTACAGTTGAATTAGGTATATCAGATGGTGCAATGATATTTCCAATATCTCTAATAGCTTTCGAGAAAATGAGGAAGAAAGTAATTAAAAAAAAGTAAAATTCAGTATATATTAGAACTAGAGCAAATATTCATAATACAGTAGTAGATTATAATTAGGTCTATCAGATTCTGTAATGATATTTCCAATATCTCTAATATCTTTCGAGAAAATGAGGAGGAAAGTCGTGTTTTTATATAATTATACGGTTTTATTTTACTGCGTTATTATTAGTCATAGAACAAATATTCATAATGTCAGTTTTACAGTTTAATTAGGTGTATCAGATGCTGCAATAATATTTCCAATATCTCTAATAGCTTTCGAGAAAATGAGGAGGAAAGTCATGTTTTTATATAAATATTAAGTTTCATTTTACTGCGTAATTATGAGTCATAGAACAAATATTCATAATGACAGTTGTACAGTTTAATTAGGTCTATCAGATGCTGCAATGATATTTCCAATATCTCTAATAGCTTTCGAGAAAATGAGGAGGAAAGTCATGTTTTTATATAAATATTAAGTTTTATTTTACTGTGTAATTATTAGTCATACAACAAATATTCATAATATCAGTTGTACAGTTTAATTTGGTCCATCAGATGCTGCAATGATATTTCCAATATCTCTAATAGCTTTCGAGAAAATGAGGAGGAAAGTCATGTTTTTATATAAATATAAAGTTTTATTTTACTGCGTAATTATGAGTCATAGAACAAATATTCATAATTACAGTTGTACAGTTTAATTAGGTCTATCAGATGCTGCAATGATATTTCCAATATCTCTAATAGCTTTCGGGAAAATGAGAAGGAAAGTCATGTTTTTATATAAATATAAAGTTTAATTTTACTGCGTAATTATTAGTCATAGAACAAATATTCATAATATCAGTTGTACAATTTAATTAGGTGTATCAGATGCTGCAATGATATTTCCAATATCTCTAATAGCTTTCGAGAAAATGAGGAGGAAAGTCATGTTTTTATATAAATATACGGTTTTATTTTACTGTGTAATTATTAGTCATAGAACAAATATTCATAATGACAGTTGTACAGTTGAATTAGGTATATCAGATGGTGCAATGATATTTCCAATATCTCTAATAGCTTTCGAGAAAATGAGGAAGAAAGTAATTTAAAAAAAAGTAAAATTCATTATATATTATTACTAGAGCAAATATTCATAATGACAGTAGTAGATTATAATTAGGTCTATCAGATTCTGTAATGATATTTCCAATATCTCTAATATCTTTCGAGAAAATGAGGAGGAAAGTCGTGTTTTTATATAATTATACGGTTTTATTTTACTGCGTTATTATTAGTCATAGAACAAATATTCATAATGTCAGTTTTACAGTTTAATTAGGTGTATCAGATGCTGCAATAATATTTCCAATATCTCTAATAGCTTTCGAGAAAATGAGGAGGAAAGTCATGTTTTTATATAAATATTAAGTTTCATTTTACTGCGTAATTATGAGTCATAGAACAAATATTCATAATGACAGTTGTACAATTTTTTTAGGTCTATCAGATGCTGCAATGATATTTCCAATATCTCTAATAGCTTTCGGGAAAATGAGAAGGAAAGTCATGTTTTTATATAAATATAAAGTTTAATTTTACTGCGTAATTATTAGTCATAGAACAAATATTCATAATATCAGTTGTACAATTTAATTAGGTGTATCAGATGCTGCAATGATATTTCCAATATCTCTAATAGCTTTCGAGAAAATGAGGAGGAAAGTCATGTTTTTATATAAATATACGGTTTTATTTTACTGTGTAATTATTAGTCATAGAACAAATATTCATAATGACAGTTGTACAGTTGAATTAGGTATATCAGATGGTGCAAAGATATTTCCAATATCTCTAATAGCTTTCGAGAAAATGAGGAAGAAAGTAATTTAAAAAAAAGTAAAATTCAGTATATATTAGAACTAGAGCAAATATTCATAATTACAGTAGTAGATTATAATTAGGTCTATCAGATTCTGTAATGATATTTCCAATATCTCTAATATCTTTCGAGAAAATGAGGAGGAAAGTCGTGTTTTTATATAATTATACGGTTTTATTTTACTGCGTTATTATTAGTCATAGAACAAATATTCATAATGTCAGTTTTACAGTTTAATTAGGTGTATCAGATGCTGCAATAATATTTCCAATATCTCTAATAGCTTTCGAGAAAATGAGGAGGAAAGTCATGTTTTTATATAAATATTAAGTTTCATTTTACTGCGTAATTATGAGTCATAGAACAAATATTCATAATTACAGTTGTACAGTTTAATTAAGTCTATCAGATGCTGCAATGATATTTCCAATATCTCTAATAGCTTTCGAGAAAATGAGGAGGAAAGTCATGTTTTTATATAAATATAAAGTTTTATTTTACTGCGTAATTATTAGTCATACAACAAATATTCATAATATCAGTTGTACAGTTTAATTTGGTCCATCAGATGCTGCAATGATATTTCCAATATCTCTAATAGCTTTCGAGAAAATGAGGAGGAAAGTCATGTTTTTATATAAATATAAAGTTTTATTTTACTGCGTAATTATGAGTCATAGAACAAATATTCATAATTACAGTTGTACAGTTTAATTAGGTCTATCAGATGCTGCAATGATATTTCCAATATCTCTAATAGCTTTCGGGAAAATGAGAAGGAAAGTCATGTTTTTATATAAATATAAAGTTTAATTTTACTGCGTAATTATTAGTCATAGAACAAATATTCATAATATCAGTTGTACAATTTAATTAGGTGTATCAGATGCTGCAATGATATTTCCAATATCTCTAATAGCTTTCGAGAAAATGAGGAGGAAAGTCATGTTTTTATATAAATATACGGTTTTATTTTACTGTGTAATTATTAGTCATAGAACAAATATTCATAATGACAGTTGTACAGTTGAATTAGGTATATCAGATGGTGCAATGATATTTCCAATATCTCTAATAGCTTTCGAGAAAATGAGGAAGAAAGTAATTTAAAAAAAAGTAAAATTCATTATATATTATTACTAGAGCAAATATTCATAATGACAGTAGTAGATTATAATTAGGTCTATCAGATTCTGTAATGATATTTCCAATATCTCTAATATCTTTCGAGAAAATGAGGAGGAAAGTCGTGTTTTTATATAATTATACGGTTTTATTTTACTGCGTTATTATTAGTCATAGAACAAATATTCATAATGTCAGTTTTACAGTTTAATTAGGTGTATCAGATGCTGCAATAATATTTCCAATATCTCTAATAGCTTTCGAGAAAATGAGGAGGAAAGTCATGTTTTTATATAAATATTAAGTTTCATTTTACTGCGTAATTATGAGTCATAGAACAAATATTCATAATGACAGTTGTACAATTTTTTTAGGTCTATCAGATGCTGCAATGATATTTCCAATATCTCTAATAGCTTTCGGGAAAATGAGAAGGAAAGTCATGTTTTTATATAAATATAAAGTTTAATTTTACTGCGTAATTATTAGTCATAGAACAAATATTCATAATATCAGTTGTACAATTTAATTAGGTGTATCAGATGCTGCAATGATATTTCCAATATCTCTAATAGCTTTCGAGAAAATGAGGAGGAAAGTCATGTTTTTATATAAATATACGGTTTTATTTTACTGTGTAATTATTAGTCATAGAACAAATATTCATAATGACAGTTGTACAGTTGAATTAGGTATATCAGATGGTGCAAAGATATTTCCAATATCTCTAATAGCTTTCGAGAAAATGAGGAAGAAAGTAATTTAAAAAAAAGTAAAATTCAGTATATATTAGAACTAGAGCAAATATTCATAATTACAGTAGTAGATTATAATTAGGTCTATCAGATTCTGTAATGATATTTCCAATATCTCTAATATCTTTCGAGAAAATGAGGAGGAAAGTCGTGTTTTTATATAATTATACGGTTTTATTTTACTGCGTTATTATTAGTCATAGAACAAATATTCATAATGTCAGTTTTACAGTTTAATTAGGTGTATCAGATGCTGCAATAATATTTCCAATATCTCTAATAGCTTTCGAGAAAATGAGGAGGAAAGTCATGTTTTTATATAAATATTAAGTTTCATTTTACTGCGTAATTATGAGTCATAGAACAAATATTCATAATGACAGTTGTACAATTTAATTAAGTCTATCAGATGCTGCAATGATATTTCCAATATCTCTAATAGCTTTCGAGAAAATGAGGAGGAAAGTCATGTTTTTATATAAATATTAAGTTTTATTTTACTGTGTAATTATTAGTCATACAACAAATATTCATAATATCAGTTGTACAGTTTAATTTGGTCCATCAGATGCTGCAATGATATTTCCAATATCTCTAATAGCTTTCGAGAAAATGAGGAGGAAAGTCATGTTTTTATATAAATATAAAGTTTTATTTTACTGCGTAATTATGAGTCATAGAACAAATATTCATAATTACAGTTGTACAGTTTAATTAGGTCTATCAGATGCTGCAATGATATTTCCAATATCTCTAATAGCTTTCGGGAAAATGAGAAGGAAAGTCATGTTTTTATATAAATATAAAGTTTAATTTTACTGCGTAATTATTAGTCATAGAACAAATATTCATAATATCAGTTGTACAATTTAATTAGGTGTATCAGATGCTGCAATGATATTTCCAATATCTCTAATAGCTTTCGAGAAAATGAGGAGGAAAGTCATGTTTTTATATAAATATACGGTTTTATTTTACTGTGTAATTATTAGTCATAGAACAAATATTCATAATGACAGTTGTACAGTTGAATTAGGTATATCAGATGGTGCAAAGATATTTCCAATATCTCTAATAGCTTTCGAGAAAATGAGGAAGAAAGTAATTTAAAAAAAAGTAAAATTCAGTATATATTAGAACTAGAGCAAATATTCATAATTACAGTAGTAGATTATAATTAGGTCTATCAGATTCTGTAATGATATTTCCAATATCTCTAATATCTTTCGAGAAAATGAGGAGGAAAGTCGTGTTTTTATATAATTATACGGTTTTATTTTACTGCGTTATTATTAGTCATAGAACAAATATTCATAATGTCAGTTTTACAGTTTAATTAGGTGTATCAGATGCTGCAATAATATTTCCAATATCTCTAATAGCTTTCGAGAAAATGAGGAGGAAAGTCATGTTTTTATATAAATATTAAGTTTCATTTTACTGCGTAATTATGAGTCATAGAACAAATATTCATAATTACAGTTGTACAGTTTAATTAAGTCTATCAGATGCTGCAATGATATTTCCAATATCTCTAATAGCTTTCGAGAAAATGAGGAGGAAAGTCATGTTTTTATATAAATATTAAGTTTTATTTTACTGTGTAATTATTAGTCATACAACAAATATTCATAATATCAGTTGTACAGTTTAATTTGGTCCATCAGATGCTGCAATGATATTTCCAATATCTCTAATAGCTTTCGAGAAAATGAGGAGGAAAGTCATGTTTTTATATAAATATAAAGTTTTATTTTACTGCGTAATTATGAGTCATAGAACAAATATTCATAATTACAGTTGTACAGTTTAATTAGGTCTATCAGATGCTGCAATGATATTTCCAATATCTCTAATAGCTTTCGGGAAAATGAGAAGGAAAGTCATGTTTTTATATAAATATAAAGTTTAATTTTACTGCGTAATTATTAGTCATAGAACAAATATTCATAATATCAGTTGTACAATTTAATTAGGTGTATCAGATGCTGCAATGATATTTCCAATATCTCTAATAGCTTTCGAGAAAATGAGGAGGAAAGTCATGTTTTTATATAAATATACGGTTTTATTTTACTGTGTAATTATTAGTCATAGAACAAATATTCATAATGACAGTTGTACAGTTGAATTAGGTATATCAGATGGTGCAATGATATTTCCAATATCTCTAATAGCTTTCGAGAAAATGAGGAAGAAAGTAATTTAAAAAAAAGTAAAATTCATTATATATTATTACTAGAGCAAATATTCATAATGACAGTAGTAGATTATAATTAGGTCTATCAGATTCTGTAATGATATTTCCAATATCTCTAATATCTTTCGAGAAAATGAGGAGGAAAGTCGTGTTTTTATATAATTATACGGTTTTATTTTACTGCGTTATTATTAGTCATAGAACAAATATTCATAATGTCAGTTTTACAGTTTAATTAGGTGTATCAGATGCTGCAATAATATTTCCAATATCTCTAATAGCTTTCGAGAAAATGAGGAGGAAAGTCATGTTTTTATATAAATATTAAGTTTCATTTTACTGCGTAATTATGAGTCATAGAACAAATATTCATAATGACAGTTGTACAATTTTTTTAGGTCTATCAGATGCTGCAATGATATTTCCAATATCTCTAATAGCTTTCGGGAAAATGAGAAGGAAAGTCATGTTTTTATATAAATATAAAGTTTAATTTTACTGCGTAATTATTAGTCATAGAACAAATATTCATAATATCAGTTGTACAATTTAATTAGGTGTATCAGATGCTGCAATGATATTTCCAATATCTCTAATAGCTTTCGAGAAAATGAGGAGGAAAGTCATGTTTTTATATAAATATACGGTTTTATTTTACTGTGTAATTATTAGTCATAGAACAAATATTCATAATGACAGTTGTACAGTTGAATTAGGTATATCAGATGGTGCAAAGATATTTCCAATATCTCTAATAGCTTTCGAGAAAATGAGGAAGAAAGTAATTTAAAAAAAAGTAAAATTCAGTATATATTAGAACTAGAGCAAATATTCATAATTACAGTAGTAGATTATAATTAGGTCTATCAGATTCTGTAATGATATTTCCAATATCTCTAATATCTTTCGAGAAAATGAGGAGGAAAGTCGTGTTTTTATATAATTATACGGTTTTATTTTACTGCGTTATTATTAGTCATAGAACAAATATTCATAATGTCAGTTTTACAGTTTAATTAGGTGTATCAGATGCTGCAATAATATTTCCAATATCTCTAATAGCTTTCGAGAAAATGAGGAGGAAAGTCATGTTTTTATATAAATATTAAGTTTCATTTTACTGCGTAATTATGAGTCATAGAACAAATATTCATAATTACAGTTGTACAATTTTTTTAGGTCTATCAGATGCTGCAATGATATTTCCAATATCTCTAATAGCTTTCGGGAAAATGAGAAGGAAAGTCATGTTTTTATATAAATATAAAGTTTAATTTTACTGCGTAATTATTAGTCATAGAACAAATATTCATAATATCAGTTGTACAATTTAATTAGGTGTATCAGATGCTGCAATGATATTTCCAATATCTCTAATAGCTTTCGAGAAAATGAGGAGGAAAGTCATGTTTTTATATAAATATACGGTTTTATTTTACTGTGTAATTATTAGTCATAGAACAAATATTCATAATGACAGTTGTACAGTTGAATTAGGTATATCAGATGGTGCAAAAGATATTTCCAATATCTCTAATAGCTTTCGAGAAAATGAGGAAGAAAGTAATTTAAAAAAAAGTAAAATTCAGTATATATTAGAACTAGAGCAAATATTCATAATAACAGTAGTAGATTATAATTAGGTCTATCAGATTCTGTAATGATATTTCCAATATCTCTAATATCTTTCGAGAAAATGAGGAGGAAAGTCGTGTTTTTATATAATTATACGGTTTTATTTTACTGCGTTATTATTAGTCATAGAACAAATATTCATAATGTCAGTTTTACAGTTTAATTAGGTGTATCAGATGCTGCAATAATATTTCCAATATCTCTAATAGCTTTCGAGAAAATGAGGAGGAAAGTCATGTTTTTATATAAATATTAAGTTTCATTTTACTGCGTAATTATGAGTCATAGAACAAATATTCATAATGACAGTTGTACAATTTAATTAAGTCTATCAGATGCTGCAATGATATTTCCAATATCTCTAATAGCTTTCGAGAAAATGAGGAGGAAAGTCATGTTTTTATATAAATATTAAGTTTTATTTTACTGTGTAATTATTAGTCATACAACAAATATTCATAATATCAGTTGTACAGTTTAATTTGGTCCATCAGATGCTGCAATGATATTTCCAATATCTCTAATAGCTTTCGAGAAAATGAGGAGGAAAGTCATGTTTTTATATAAATATAAAGTTTTATTTTACTGCGTAATTATGAGTCATAGAACAAATATTCATAATTACAGTTGTACAGTTTAATTAGGTCTATCAGATGCTGCAATGATATTTCCAATATCTCTAATAGCTTTCGGGAAAATGAGAAGGAAAGTCATGTTTTTATATAAATATAAAGTTTAATTTTACTGCGTAATTATTAGTCATAGAACAAATATTCATAATATCAGTTGTACAATTTAATTAGGTGTATCAGATGCTGCAATGATATTTCCAATATCTCTAATAGCTTTCGAGAAAATGAGGAGGAAAGTCATGTTTTTATATAAATATACGGTTTTATTTTACTGTGTAATTATTAGTCATAGAACAAATATTCATAATGACAGTTGTACAGTTGAATTAGGTATATCAGATGGTGCAAAGATATTTCCAATATCTCTAATAGCTTTCGAGAAAATGAGGAAGAAAGTAATTAAAAAAAAAGTAAAATTCAGTATATATTAGAACTAGAGCAAATATTCATAATTACAGTAGTAGATTATAATTAGGTCTATCAGATTCTGTAATGATATTTCCAATATCTCTAATATCTTTCGAGAAAATGAGGAGGAAAGTCGTGTTTTTATATAATTATACGGTTTTATTTTACTGCGTTATTATTAGTCATAGAACAAATATTCATAATGTCAGTTTTACAGTTTAATTAGGTGTATCAGATGCTGCAATAATATTTCCAATATCTCTAATAGCTTTCGAGAAAATGAGGAGGAAAGTCATGTTTTTATATAAATATTAAGTTTCATTTTACTGCGTAATTATGAGTCATAGAACAAATATTCATAATTACAGTTGTACAGTTTAATTAAGTCTATCAGATGCTGCAATGATATTTCCAATATCTCTAATAGCTTTCGAGAAAATGAGGAGGAAAGTCATGTTTTTATATAAATATTAAGTTTTATTTTACTGTGTAATTATTAGTCATACAACAAATATTCATAATATCAGTTGTACAGTTTAATTTGGTCCATCAGATGCTGCAATGATATTTCCAATATCTCTAATAGCTTTCGAGAAAATGAGGAGGAAAGTCATGTTTTTATATAAATATAAAGTTTTATTTTACTGCGTAATTATGAGTCATAGAACAAATATTCATAATTACAGTTGTACAGTTTAATTAGGTCTATCAGATGCTGCAATGATATTTCCAATATCTCTAATAGCTTTCGGGAAAATGAGAAGGAAAGTCATGTTTTTATATAAATATAAAGTTTAATTTTACTGCGTAATTATTAGTCATAGAACAAATATTCATAATATCAGTTGTACAATTTAATTAGGTGTATCAGATGCTGCAATGATATTTCCAATATCTCTAATAGCTTTCGAGAAAATGAGGAGGAAAGTCATGTTTTTATATAAATATACGGTTTTATTTTACTGTGTAATTATTAGTCATAGAACAAATATTCATAATGACAGTTGTACAGTTGAATTAGGTATATCAGATGGTGCAATGATATTTCCAATATCTCTAATAGCTTTCGAGAAAATGAGGAAGAAAGTAATTTAAAAAAAAGTAAAATTCATTATATATTATTACTAGAGCAAATATTCATAATGACAGTAGTAGATTATAATTAGGTCTATCAGATTCTGTAATGATATTTCCAATATCTCTAATATCTTTCGAGAAAATGAGGAGGAAAGTCGTGTTTTTATATAATTATACGGTTTTATTTTACTGCGTTATTATTAGTCATAGAACAAATATTCATAATGTCAGTTTTACAGTTTAATTAGGTGTATCAGATGCTGCAATAATATTTCCAATATCTCTAATAGCTTTCGAGAAAATGAGGAGGAAAGTCATGTTTTTATATAAATATTAAGTTTCATTTTACTGCGTAATTATGAGTCATAGAACAAATATTCATAATGACAGTTGTACAATTTTTTTAGGTCTATCAGATGCTGCAATGATATTTCCAATATCTCTAATAGCTTTCGGGAAAATGAGAAGGAAAGTCATGTTTTTATATAAATATAAAGTTTAATTTTACTGCGTAATTATTAGTCATAGAACAAATATTCATAATATCAGTTGTACAATTTAATTAGGTGTATCAGATGCTGCAATGATATTTCCAATATCTCTAATAGCTTTCGAGAAAATGAGGAGGAAAGTCATGTTTTTATATAAATATACGGTTTTATTTTACTGTGTAATTATTAGTCATAGAACAAATATTCATAATGACAGTTGTACAGTTGAATTAGGTATATCAGATGGTGCAAAGATATTTCCAATATCTCTAATAGCTTTCGAGAAAATGAGGAAGAAAGTAATTTAAAAAAAAGTAAAATTCAGTATATATTAGAACTAGAGCAAATATTCATAATTACAGTAGTAGATTATAATTAGGTCTATCAGATTCTGTAATGATATTTCCAATATCTCTAATATCTTTCGAGAAAATGAGGAGGAAAGTCGTGTTTTTATATAATTATACGGTTTTATTTTACTGCGTTATTATTAGTCATAGAACAAATATTCATAATGTCAGTTTTACAGTTTAATTAGGTGTATCAGATGCTGCAATAATATTTCCAATATCTCTAATAGCTTTCGAGAAAATGAGGAGGAAAGTCATGTTTTTATATAAATATTAAGTTTCATTTTACTGCGTAATTATGAGTCATAGAACAAATATTCATAATTACAGTTGTACAATTTTTTTAGGTCTATCAGATGCTGCAATGATATTTCCAATATCTCTAATAGCTTTCGGGAAAATGAGAAGGAAAGTCATGTTTTTATATAAATATAAAGTTTAATTTTACTGCGTAATTATTAGTCATAGAACAAATATTCATAATATCAGTTGTACAATTTAATTAGGTGTATCAGATGCTGCAATGATATTTCCAATATCTCTAATAGCTTTCGAGAAAATGAGGAGGAAAGTCATGTTTTTATATAAATATACGGTTTTATTTTACTGTGTAATTATTAGTCATAGAACAAATATTCATAATGACAGTTGTACAGTTTGAATTAGGTATATCAGATGGTGCAAAGATATTTCCAATATCTCTAATAGCTTTCGAGAAAATGAGGAAGAAAGTAATTTAAAAAAAAGTAAAATTCAGTATATATTAGACTAGAGCAAATATTCATAATACAGTAGTAGATTATAATTAGGTCTATCAGATTCTGTAATGATATTTCCAATATCTCTAATATCTTTCGAGAAAATGAGGAGGAAAGTCGTGTTTTTATATAATTATACGGTTTTATTTTACTGCGTTATTATTAGTCATAGAACAAATATTCATAATGTCAGTTTACAGTTTAATTAGGTGTATCAGATGCTGCAATAATATTTCCAATATCTCTAATAGCTTTCGAGAAAATGAGGAGGAAAGTCATGTTTTTATATAAATATTAAGTTTCATTTTACTGCGTAATTATGAGTCATAGAACAAATATTCATAATGACAGTTGTACAATTTAATTAGTCTATCAGATGCTGCAATGATATTTCCAATATCTCTAATAGCTTTCGAGAAAATGAGGAGGAAAGTCATGTTTTTATATAAATATTAAGTTTTATTTTACTGTGTAATTATTAGTCATACAACAAATATTCATAATATCAGTTGTACAGTTTAATTTGGTCCATCAGATGCTGCAATGATATTTCCAATATCTCTAATAGCTTTCGAGAAAATGAGGAGGAAAGTCATGTTTTTATATAAATATAAAGTTTTATTTTACTGCGTAATTATGAGTCATAGAACAAATATTCATAATTACAGTTGTACAGTTTAATTAGGTCTATCAGATGCTGCAATGATATTTCCAATATCTCTAATAGCTTTCGGGAAAATGAGAAGGAAAGTCATGTTTTTATATAAATATAAAGTTTAATTTTACTGCGTAATTATTAGTCATAGAACAAATATTCATAATATCAGTTGTACAATTTAATTAGGTGTATCAGATGCTGCAATGATATTTCCAATATCTCTAATAGCTTTCGAGAAAATGAGGAGGAAAGTCATGTTTTTATATAAATATACGGTTTTATTTTACTGTGTAATTATTAGTCATAGAACAAATATTCATAATGACAGTTGTACAGTTGAATTAGGTATATCAGATGGTGCAATGATATTTCCAATATCTCTAATAGCTTTCGAGAAAATGAGGAAGAAAGTAATTTAAAAAAAAGTAAAATTCATTATATATTATTACTAGAGCAAATATTCATAATGACAGTAGTAGATTATAATTAGGTCTATCAGATTCTGTAATGATATTTCCAATATCTCTAATATCTTTCGAGAAAATGAGGAGGAAAGTCGTGTTTTTATATAATTATACGGTTTTATTTTACTGCGTTATTATTAGTCATAGAACAAATATTCATAATGTCAGTTTTACAGTTTAATTAGGTGTATCAGATGCTGCAATAATATTTCCAATATCTCTAATAGCTTTCGAGAAAATGAGGAGGAAAGTCATGTTTTTATATAAATATTAAGTTTCATTTTACTGCGTAATTATGAGTCATAGAACAAATATTCATAATGACAGTTGTACAATTTTTTTAGGTCTATCAGATGCTGCAATGATATTTCCAATATCTCTAATAGCTTTCGGGAAAATGAGAAGGAAAGTCATGTTTTTATATAAATATAAAGTTTAATTTTACTGCGTAATTATTAGTCATAGAACAAATATTCATAATATCAGTTGTACAATTTAATTAGGTGTATCAGATGCTGCAATGATATTTCCAATATCTCTAATAGCTTTCGAGAAAATGAGGAGGAAAGTCATGTTTTTATATAAATATACGGTTTTATTTTACTGTGTAATTATTAGTCATAGAACAAATATTCATAATGACAGTTGTACAGTTGAATTAGGTATATCAGATGGTGCAAAGATATTTCCAATATCTCTAATAGCTTTCGAGAAATGAGGAAGAAAGTAATTTAAAAAAAAGTAAAATTCAGTATATATTAGAACTAGAGCAAATATTCATAATTACAGTAGTAGATTATAATTAGGTCTATCAGATTCTGTAATGATATTTCCAATATCTCTAATATCTTTCGAGAAAATGAGGAGGAAAGTCGTGTTTTTATATAATTATACGGTTTTATTTTACTGCGTTATTATTAGTCATAGAACAAATATTCATAATGTCAGTTTTACAGTTTAATTAGGTGTATCAGATGCTGCAATAATATTTCCAATATCTCTAATAGCTTTCGAGAAAATGAGGAGGAAAGTCATGTTTTTATATAAATATTAAGTTTCATTTTACTGCGTAATTATGAGTCATAGAACAAATATTCATAATTACAGTTGTACAATTTTTTTAGGTCTATCAGATGCTGCAATGATATTTCCAATATCTCTAATAGCTTTCGGGAAAATGAGAAGGAAGTCATGTTTTTTATATAAATATAAAGTTTTAATTTTACTGCGTAATTATTAGTCATAGAACAAATATTCATAATATCAGTTGTACAATTTAATTAGGTGTATCAGATGCTGCAATGATATTTCCAATATCTCTAATAGCTTTCGAGAAAATGAGGAGGAAAGTCATGTTTTTATATAAATATACGGTTTTATTTTA